>WEIV01006062.1:252-85110 GCA_013390005.1 Calyptomena viridis | reverse complement strand
CCTGGTCAGTGTAACAAGCTGATATCCAGTGTGGGCACAACTGAAAATACCACATATATAGACTGCCAGGCACTGTGGGAGGACAGAGGCAAGAAAACGTTATGTCATCAGCTCCTCTATTTCTTTACTCCAATAACTTCTTATAACACTAAAACATTATATATTTCCATAAAGGTTGTATGAAGAAACTCAACTTGTAGAGGAGCTATTTGTTTAACTTAGCAAAAGTACTAATTGTGCCAATTATTTCTGCCTAAAAGAAACTTGATCAATATATCATTGGAAAGATTCTTTACAGTGCTATTTCTCTAAAAAAGAAAATGGCAGCTCTATTGTAGGTTACAACCACAAGTCTTCTTTTCCACCCTTTTGTTAACAGACCTCCTGTAATTATGAATAATCAAATGTCTGTTAACTACATCTCTGACAAATGGTACCTGGAGAGCCACTGTAGGTGATTCTCCTCCTCTGTATGATACTTAGTTATTAAAACAAGATTTTCTTTTTTTCAACTACTGCAGAGGAAGGTAGCAGGAGTGATTTCTCATTTACTTGCTCACTTTGTGGAGAATATTTCCTTCTCTGGAAAGGCCATTATTTATAGGTATCTGAAGCATCCATATTTCCACCAGTAAAGGACAGAATTTAGAGTCATTGCTTAGCTGATAATATTAATAGCATTTGAGATTGAAGTTGAGAAAGCTGAAAATAGCTTATCCCTCTGATGAAACAGTGGTTTGAAGGAGTAAAATGCTGTAGGAATTTGTGCTGAAAAGGAGCAAAGAAATCTTTACACAGAACAGGTATTAAAGGGCACTATTTTCCATGGTATTTCCCTATTCATCTTTTTCAAACAGTTGGCACTGAATCTTGCACAGCAAAAATACTGAAGTTTTACATCAAATTACTTTAAAGTTTACTTTTTTCCTGGTACTCAGAAATCTTTCTTAGCACCTTTTTCATTACAAAGACAGCTCACTCATAGTGTGAATGAGGCTGAATATAGTGGTTTAAACATAAGCTGGTTTAAATCAGCACCAGGCTTGTGAAGTTGTTCAATAATGTCAGTTTTAAGAGACAAACTCCCTCTCATTAGGGGTAAAGCTGCTTTACCCTTCTGGCACTGTATCATTAGAAATAATAATAATGTGCTGGGCTGGCCAGCTAAGAAATACTTTGCCTTCTTTTAATACAGGCCATATATTCTGGTAAGAAAGAAACATTACAAAAATTTCCTAACAGAGTTGGCTGCATTAACAATTTAATTCCATGGAACAAAGCAGGCCTACATCTCTGCTACTGACTTTCCTTTTCCACAGTAAGGTGAGTGACAGGACTTGGAATGCTACGTGCCACTCCCATGGGATGGGAAGGGGACACAGTGAAATGGAAGCATTGTGCTTCCCTTCACCTGAGTGGGTTTGCAGTCCTTGAGCTGAGTGAGGATTTCAGACTGGCACTGGCTGCATGTGAAATCTTTAGCTCAAAAAATGAAACGTTTCTGAATTTATCTTAGGTTACATTTTGACAGGAAACTCAAAGGTAGGTTAAATCCTTCAAAAAAAATATTATTGAGGTGGCATATTGATAGCTGGTTTGGGTGAGTTTTCATCACTGTAAAAGTGTCACAGACATACAAACGTAGAAATTGATGCAGGGCAAATCATCCTACTTTCACCATAAAGTACACTTCCTTCTCAGAGCTGATTTTTCATTAGATTGAAGCAGGTAATTTTTTTTAACAAGTGAAATAAACATGAGCAATTTTTGCAATAACAAATTTTTTTTATCTCTGGAAGCAGAGTATTGAGAAATGCATTTCTTTTTCTGCACTAGCTGACCCAATAAAAAGTTGCAGTTATTTATCAACTAATTTTGTAATGTTCAAGTGAATAAAAGCTTAGAAAATCTGCTGCTAATGAAAGAGAGGAATAATTCTCTCCCTGGAATTTATCCTCAACATATAAAAATGTACAAAAGATGCAATAAGTACACTTTTGTACCTGAAAATGTCCTGACCAGCTATTAACAACTCTTTGAAACTACAAGCTTAGACTCCAAACTCAGCTCTGCTTTTTCTTAAAAATTATGACTTTTAATTGTTTAGATGAATTGGAGAAAGCAGAGATTAGGGTTATTGTTAATAAGTAGCATGGCTTGGAAAAGCTACACATGTCACAGGGTCTGATACGCCCAGTCCNGCAAAAGCTACACATGTGTAGCTGGTCATAGCATGTCACAGGGTCTGATACACCCAGCCCACTAAAAAAGTCACTGTGGTGTTAATGCAAATGTTGTTTATCAGGCCATTTATCAGGCACACAAGCTCTTGCTACAGGCTGCCAGGAGTCGCTGTCAAAATAAGGAAAGAGGGCATTCCAGAGGGCTGCAAGGAAAGCATTCCCTGTTTGAGTTGGGTGGGTGTCTGGTGTCCTCTGCCGCAAACACAGGGACTGCACTTTGGAGGGTGTAAGCTAAAAACATGATTAAGGTTTAAGCACACCAATACAAGAAACCAATTAAAGTTCCTGTCAAGGAAGAGGAATAAAACACTTTTCTCCTCCTTTGAAGTCAGGAATTTTTTTGGTCCATTGTTGTCCAGGTCCATTTGGTCCGGGATGTTGCTGATGACATCTTTTCCTTTGGCACTATGTGACAACTTGTGTTTCCGCCCATCTGCACCATTCGACCAGGTAGCACCCCTGGCTGTACACAGCTGTAAGGGTAGGGCTTTTCCTAAGCTATCAGTTATCATCAGGAAAAGCTCATCTCCACACCTGACTGCCAGACTGGGAGAAAACGGCCTTGGCATGAGCTGGGGGGCAAGAGAGTTTCCCTCTCCTGTAACAGGGACATTAATTATATTGCCTCCTGCAGCTCTAAGATGGAGATAAGCAGAGACAATCTGATCATTTGACTCATCTTGTCAGCTGAGAAGTGCAGTTTCCTGTTGGTAGAGGGGAAATAAATATTTAAAATCTCCTTTTACACATGCAGGCAAAGGCAACAGAGTTCTTAGAATGAAGTGCTTAGTCTCAATATCAGTGGAAATTAATGAGCTCTGCAGCTATCCTTGAACTCACAAGCCAAAAAAAGTTTCTGACTTTGAGACTATTTCCTCTGGCTATGCTATTATACTGGCATGGAGACTGAAATGCAAAGAAACCTAAACAAAGCTTGATTCAAAAAAAGCAAGATGACAGATTTAAAGGCTTGGTTGGAAGATCTCATTTGCAGCAATTGTAAACATTTAAGAACTTATCTACCTTCAAACTCGATTAAATCCTTGACTATCCCACTACAATGGCCTTGTGGACAAATGCATAGGTAGAATATGTAATTTAAGCCATAAAAACAAGTGACAGGGTGTTCCATTTTTTGCAGAGTATTCTCCAGTACCAGACTGAAAGAATAGTTCATTGTTTTATGGTGGCTTTTTTTTTTTTAAAGTAGAAGTAAAACCTTGTTCTCCGTGAAGAAGAAAAAGACTTTTTAGAAAAAATTCTCCATTACACGGAAAGATTTCTCTGAGCATTTCAGATCCTCTGTGCTGCCACAGTTCATTCCAACTTCTTTTATAATACAATTGTGGACGTGTTTGCTATAGGAATCCTTAGAACAAATAACCACAAAAGATCTCTATTTCTGGAGTCTGCCCTTTGGAGCTGTAGCAAAAGACATGAAAACAAAGCATTCCTAATGCATCCTGTAACCTCAAGAAACAAAGGGAAGAAAAGAGGATGGCATAGACAAGAGGTGTGAGTGATGTCAGAAGGCCTGAGGTTAACAATATTATAAAATAAGCATTAGCATAAACAAATCAAGGGAAGTTCTTCACACTTTCAGATTCCTTGAAGCATGTGGCTTTTTCTGTTCATGTGTGTAAAATTAGGGAGAGTTTTCCAAGGAGTGTTGCTTCACAAAAACAAACATTTTAATTCTAACAACTTTTGGTCTTAGTCTACCCTTTAACTCTTCTGAATCTGCACTGATAAGTATATTAAATCAAGCTGGGAAAAAAAAAAATCAGTCTATTTTCAAGAAGTTTCGTATCTTTTCCAAAGCTAATTTCACAATGGGAAAAGACAATTAACCCTTAATTAACAACTGTGCTCGAGACAAAACTTAGCTCCAAGTCAGATATTGTAGTTCTGTTTAGAGACAGAGAAAAGATTCAGAGATAAGGTTACAAGCAATGTCTTGTAAAGACAGGCAAGATTTCCTTATCTGTTTCCTCAGCATTCCATTCTTACACGTTTGTTGTTTTTTCTATATAAACACATCTAATGAATCTGGAGAATTTAAAGATTCACAGGAACACAATTCAGTAAGCAGAGAAAGCCACCACACCCACACAGAATTTCACAAAAATAATGGATATCAGCTTTAAAAGACATGGTCAGTGGAGACATTAGAGATCTGATAGTACAAGCTAACCTTGAAAAAATTCTTCAAATGAAGAAACAAAACAATAAGTGTTTAAATAAAAATTGCTAACACTACAGAACAACAATTTGGAAAAAAATTTGTAGAGTCACCCTCCTAAGTCTAGGTAAGAGAACAGAAACAAAGCCAAAAATTTCTTCATTATCTTTTCTACACCTGCAACTCAAATGGGAAGTTGAAAGAAGTAACTCCAGAGCAGCCCCACCCCAAAAGAGAACCCTGACCTTGGGTGCCTCTTCTTACCCAGTCTGGTTCTGGTAAGTCACAAAAGCCACCATGATAAGAGAGGGAGCACATTTATGAATTTCTCTAATCTTTTTAAAGATTTTCAACAGTCCTAAATTAAATCCCTTTTGCCCTTATCGCTTTATCCATCAGAAAATCCAGAGGATATTTGGATTCAGACATCCATTGCACCAAAGATCTTTCATTACAACACACAAACAAGCACTTTTATTGAACAAGAACCCAATTACTTAACCCAGTTTCAGATTTCATTCTACTCTGCTGCTTCCACCTCGACATGGACCTACTAATCTCTTCTGACGGGCATCGCTACATATCAGTTCTGATACACAGAGATGATTCCTAAACCTCCCTTGCAGAGAGCTACTGATTAAATAAACTGAGATGCCCATCTCAGCTTCTTTGGACCAATGAATAACAATGAGAAAATAAAGTTGGGAGACAGAGACCTTTTTCCCTTTAATATGAACAGCATTCAGAAATAGCCAGAAAATGAGGGAAAATAATTCAGTAAAAGAAACAGGAATGGAAACAGCTAAGTGTTTATACTGCCCTGGATAAATGATTCATTTATTATATCAGCCAGAGGTTATGCTTCCTCCTTTTGTTTCTCTGCTGCAAATTAGTAAACAGTTTCCTTGCTACTGTAATGGATAAGTGATGGTATTACTTCAAATTTACCAAGCTGAGAGTTATGAATATTGGAACACTAAGACTCCAACCTGCTCTGCAGAAGAACTCCATGCCTTACTCACAGCACTACATTAACTCCTTCTTTTATTTCTTTCTCCAAATGGTGACAAAATCATCACATGCTCCAAGCATATTTTACCCAGATCACAAGCTTAGGAATGAAAGTTTATTACTAATGAAATTGGGAAACTAGACTAAGTCTATATAGTCAAAAAGAGGGAGATCAATTGTATAAAAAATGACTTCTCTCCAAATCAAATAAATTAATGCACAAAGGTATTTAGATCCAAACTTCTATTAACTTCAACAGCCCCTGGTCTCAAACTCAATGTTTCTGACACAGCACTCCTGATAAAGAAACAGTTCCCCTGCCTGTATAAGCAGCCTGCTTTCTAAATCAGACAGGGGCCAGCACACAAGAACACAAGAATCAACAATGCCAAGGAGACATTGCAAAATATTGCAAATAAAGACATTGATATAAACAGGGAAAGTAAACAAGAAAAGCTGGATAAGAACAGAATGAGAGAGGGGAGGTCAAAGCAAAGCAAGCCAGAGAACTAAATATGGTCAGGGATAATGTAACTATACTGGAGAAGTAGGAGAGCTCTGATAGCACTTTTCTCAATCCACGAGGAGTTACAAAACCCCAATGAGAGCGGGATCACTATGATCAGTTCTCTTTAATTACTTGAAGATTCATATTGCTATAATGTTTCTTTCTAGAAAAAAAAAATCTAGAATTTGACTATGGGTTTCCAAAAGAAATTTTAAAATAGGCTCTACAATTAGAAAAAACAACATGAACAACTGAGTCTAAACTATTTTACCTAGTAATTTCTTTTTCTTCTATCAAAATATCTGCTTATTACCTGTGCTATTTAGATGGTTTTCTTTTATGCAACTGCGTATTTCCAATAAAAGTTTTATAAAGGAAACCTAAAAGGTTGGTGATGTTTCTACATTTTGTATTTGTTGACAAGGAATTTGCGTTCTGGCTTTTCCTGCCTTTCTTTGGTTGTTATTTTGTGCTGACTTGCTTGGTCTCATTTTTATCTCCAAAGTAGTGAGAATTAATGACTTGCTATATTTACCTCGAATAACAGACAAATCTTTTTCATGGAAAAAAAAAACTTACTTGAACCATGAGCACGGAGTAATTTTTAAGGAAATACTTTTTAATCTCAATATAATTTATAATTTCTCTGCAGAAGAAACCCAATCTTTTGTACAGCCCCATCCTCTGCCTTGAATTTCTACTCAAGATCTTCTCGGGCTAAGAAAGCTACACAGAAAAAAACAGTTTTGTGAACAAAACTTTAGCATGATAATCCCTATCAAAAGATCATTTAAAAAGATACCTGCTACCTTTCATCACTATGCAAGACATTTAGACAATTATAGATGCATTTCAGAGTATCTCCTATTTACAGTATTTTGACCCTTTAAAGATCAACTAACAGAGTTACTGCAACAAGATATTCACATTATCATTGTTAATTTGACTGATCCCCACTTTTGACCCAACAAGAAGAAAAAATCTTCTCCCAAACAGAACTTCATGTTGTCAATCACAGTGTTAACACAGACCTCTGCTTAGCTTGTATTGTTTAAATCCTGTATTGCTTGAAGTCACATTTTTTTGCCCTCCTGCTCCCTCCTTCTTTTTATCCACCCCGTAGTTGAAGGCTCAACTACTCTTTTATTTGCAGAGTGGTTACACACTGCATATTGTCCATATAGAAACAGTAGAGGAAGGAGATGTCACGAGAAGAGTATTTTGCAATCATTAAATTGCCCAAATTATGCCTTTCCCCCCCCAAAAAATAAAAACCAACCAAACAAAAAAGCTTATTTCAAATACAAGTTTCAGGCAGTACTTATCACCTCCCCAGTGATATCCATGACCTCCCCAGTGGAAGCAGACTGCTGTGTTTGAACATGCTGTGTTCTGCCTGTCATTTTGGGTAAAAGGAAACAAACACAAATACAAAATAGTGGCTACTTTGTTCAGACTATTTATTTTGGACCTCCATGTAATGTAGGCAAAGTTTCTGTTATAAAATTGACTGGGTTTTTTCTTCCTTTTGTCATTGGACATGAAGTACTACATCTTTTATCATTTTTGGAAACAAATTACAGCACTTGATTATATTAGTTAAATAGAGGTTGATTGATGTCATCAATGCAAATTAATTATGTCTAGTTAATGTTTCTGTGCCATATTCACTCAGCTAATAAAGAGATAGGTAAATGAAGTGTCAGAAAGGACCATTATCTCCTATTTTCAAGGTCAAGTTGTCAATAAAACTTCACCATGAACTCACTGGGTAAGGATAAGTTCTGCTGAAGGAGGTCTTTTAATCATGTTTATTATTTCTGCCAGCATAAATGTATTACCCAAACCTGTGGTAATAATCTTCACAGGCCACCATTAAGCCAAAAACATCTGCTTGTTATTGCAGGTCAATGTAAGAAGCTGCAGATCTATTTGTGCATTTACATCAAGAAAGTTCTAACCTACTTCTGTTTGCAGTGTCAAACAGTCTGGAGAGGTGACCAGAAGTGTCACTTATGTTCCATCTGTTTATGTGACTAAAATATCCCACTGATCTACATCGAGTGCAGCCAACCTGCACGTAGGACAAACACTTCCAGGGGATTTGCAGCCTCTGTCTGTTCCCACATTCAGAGGTTTTCCTTCATGAAATGTAACTTTCAGATTGGACATAAATTTACTAATTTAGTCTTAAAAAAAGGTGGGTGAACAGAGTTCATACAAACTGGTTTTCCCCACCAATAACAGATATTCCTTAGAAAAACACAGGAACACATCAATCTGTGTGTGTTGGCACATAACTCAGAATTTTGGTTTAGCAGTAGTATCTTTAATACGTGTAGAAGTGTTCAAAAGTCCCTGTGACCTGCCAGCTTTATAACTTTGGTGGGGAACTTACCAGGTTTTCACACACTGGGAAAAATTCAGCAAAATACATTAAGCAAATTCAATAAAAATTCATGCACAAACCCTAAAATGATGTTTAAGTGCTTATCTTTGGCTGAAAACAACAACTGAAGAGTATTCTCATGTCTAGGAGTTTCTGGAATGCAGAACTTGAGCTGCTGTGGGGTTTTCCAGAAGAAATTGAGGGATGCCAGGGTTCTGTCTGCATCCCTGAGGCACAAGCCTGGCACTCTGCAGCACATCCCTGCTGGGCTCTGCAGCTGGGGGGGCTGTTCTGTGCCACTCAGCTTGGCAAAGTTCTCATTGACTCCAACACGATTTTTAACAGCAGGAAAATTGAATAGCTCTGGGAGCAGTGTATCAAAAATACTGATAGTACAGCTACAAAAAGGATTAGGTTGTTATTTGGCATATTTGCCTCCAGGAAAGCCTCTCACCCGATCCTCCAGGACTGGAAGATAGGTGAAATGAGAGAAATGCTCTTCCCCTCACAAAAGAGGAAGCTGAGTTTAGAGCACCATCAGTATGATAAATATGCAGAACATATTAGGTGCTCAAAGAGTAACAGGAGAAACATGCTTAATAAACAAAATTGCAACCCACAGCACTATTTGTGTTGAGAGACATGCATGGCATTCCCTATGAATGTATGGCCATACATTACAAATACAGACATGCATCTCACAGAAGACCTTTGTTTCTGCCTACCAAGATTCAAACAAAGCCATGGAAACATAAGGACATTTTTGAATCTGCTTTACAGTATGTGCACCATGGGCCTAAATTCATTCATTAAGAGATCAAATGAAATATACTTTTATTTGTTTATTTGTTATATAATCTCCCCTCAACAATAAATCAAAAATGTTGAGACTAATGTAGCTAATAAAGACATAACATGTCCAAAGCATACTCCCCAGAAGAATCTCACTGGGCTGTGTAAACAACCAAGAGGAAGCCACAGATGAATTTTTCACTCAGCTGCAGTCAGTGCATTAAACACAACACAGAATGTGGCCTCATAAATCTGAAGCCACGGTCAGATGTTCACTTCAGAAACAGCCTCTCCAGTTAAAGATGCAAATGAATCTCTGCAGCTGATTGTGAGCACAGCTCCGTGCCTAGAGCTGCAGCTCTGCCCACCCATGGCAGAGCAGTTACTGAGGCACCTTCACCTGCTGTGGAAAGCTGCCAAAATACCAGTGCCAGGCCAGCCCCAGACTGCCAGTCAAACCACATATTCTCCAGCACACAGAGGCAGCAAAGCAAGTTCAATGGCACGTCCCTTTCCTGCTAGTCATTTGAAAAAATGCTGGTGATCCTTCCTAGAAGGCAGTAGTCTCCTTGCATCTCAAAAAGGCTGAATTCCACTGGATGGAATAGAGACTGTATGCAATTATAGATGGTTTCATAACTGTATTTTAAATTTTTTCATAATAAAAATATTGATATTCAGGATATTATTAGCCTGAAGGACTACCAAGAAAGCATTAACTAGTTTTGACTCTGCTATCACTTTTTGATTAGAATTCAGCTGACAATACAGACTGAAATAGAAAGCACACTCAGATCATGCAACACAGAGAAGTTAAAAGAACAAAAAAGGAAAGAACTGAAAAAGTAGAAAATCCAAAGCCTTTGAGGGCAGAACATGCACACATACAACTCCTGAAAAAGGCAAATACAACACAATACAATATAGTCTTTATGCCAGCTAAGAGTTTTTCTCCCATTTAAGCAGTCGCTTTTCTGCCCAGCACTGCACTTTCATTTCAAACAATCCCATTGAAAATGTTCTCTGATACGACCCTTTTAGGAATTAATAATTCATAGAGGTATCACTGCACGGTACAGTTCTAAGATTAGATAGCACTGAGAGAATCTATTACAGCATAATGTAATAGCCAATAAAATATAAAAAAATTACACTATCTTATAAATTTATTATCTTCAAGATGCATTTTTATACATATACCCTGTTTCAAGAAGGCATCAAGAAAAAAAAAAAGGGAATAGCAAAGACTTTCCCTACTGGATCACATTTTTAGTATGCACAGGTTTCCCAGCAAAAGCATACGTACAAATATATGTCCCATGTCCTCATACATATATATATATATATAAACACACACACAGCATATTAACATTTCATCAATATCCCAGCCCTCTGGCTTGTTCAAACAGAGCCATGCAGTGAGTGCAAAATTTAGGACTGAATAGAAGGGAAAGAAAAGAAAAACAAATACCAAAGTATTTTCACTTTTGTTCTTCTACTAATGTCTTTTAGTAATACTACCTACAGGGCTGTAACAACAGAAGGCAGCTTTGCCCAGAGGCTGACAAGCTGAATATTCTTTTTTGTTTTATTTATTAATTTTTTTATGGCTTCAAGTCCTCAGCAGTTAACCAGAACAACTCAAAGATCTTACTCACAACTCCCTGTCTAGTTGAATCTTGTGCTGTATTTTTATTTTTAATTATAGGAAGGGAATATGACACTTACTTCATTGTACGTATTTGGAGATCTGTGAATACCATGTTCAAGGCATTGCTGTCACCACACGACTCTGAAACTATTAGTATGTTTTTCAATTCTCTTGATTGTAAGTGACTGACTGCCAGAATAAACTTGTTGAAAGTAAACTGAGAGATATCCCTACATAAGGGCATAGGACCCCACATTACTCTCAGTGTTTCCTGCAAGATAATTAAAAAAACCAAAACATTGAGTTGCACTTTTGCATCTAAGGCTGAAAACAAAACAAGGAGAAAAACTGTGCAACCCTGTTGGCCCACTCTGTTTTTATGGCTTTGAAAAACAGGTACATCAGTGTCAGTGAAGAATTACTACATGCCATAATCACATCCTTCTCAGTACTTTTCCAGTTGCTGACATCACTAATTGCCTTCAACTTACTAAAACTGAAAAGCCATTTTTCATTCTTTGGAGACACTAATGCAAACTGGATCATAAGAGAAGAGTTATTATTTCTTAAAGGGTCCACATGCCAAAAGCCACAGTATCCAAATCAGCTAAATTTTCTGTAGCCATGAAGACCTGCACACTTCTTGCTGACCTGCTGTAACACAGCCCCTCGAAGCTCCTGCCTTTCCCTACTAAGGAATTCAGAAAAGGGATCCACTTGGCAGCAGGCAGGGCACAAACTGCTGTTGTTCTGAACAGGGTGGGTGGGTACTCTGCAAGATTTCTTTTGTATTTGTGTATCTGTTGAAACACATGCTCACTACACGTGGTCTATCCTTAGCTTAAGTACCACATTCACTTCTCCCGCACCCACGTGGCCCCATGTCTGTTTTCTCTGCAAAATTCACCACATGAATACAACATATCATCCAGTTTGGTTTATCTACACCTATTTTTAATTCTAATATTTAAAATACTGGCTTTGCACCCCTACTTCTTGAGTTCACTGACAATGAAGAAACACTAAAGAGTACTCAAAAACTCCTAGAGAAACCAAAAGACCTTCAAAGAAAAACTTAGACTTAGCTGGAGTATTTCTTTTCTCTCTTTTCAAGTGCAAACTGTGGAGAAGTACAGTAATTTATCATCTTTTATTAACTAGTTTGACAAAAACCAAAACTGGGCACATTTCCACCAAATATCCATTTTAATTAACTAGAAATAGACACTAGAGGTTACAAATTCCTTCCTGCTCTACTACCTGTTAATACTTGCTTCATCCCAGAGAAGGAGGTGCAGTAGGTATCCCTGTTCTTGGAGATATTAAAAACTTGAGGGACCAATGGCCAGCCCTGGCCTGAGGTGAAACCAGCAGGAAAACTCCACCATCCATAGAGTTTCCATGGCAGTAGAAGGGGAAGAGCAGGGCAGTTTCCAGGTACAGGTGGACTGATAACACCTTAATATGTAAAACCCCTGGGCACTGGGAATGGAAAGGAAACACAGAAGAAACAAATTAATAAGAAAACCTTGCAAGTCTGCTTGGGCTTATTTGCTTCTTCATGCTATGCTGCATGTGTGTCCTCAAAGAAAAGGGATAATCTGACCATTTGAAAATGAAAAGTATTTAGAGTCAGGCTGTTTAAAATTGAATGCTTTGGTTACAATATTTTAACTTGAAAGATTAATTAATATTTGGAGAGTGGAAGCTTTTTTTTTTAAAGGTTCAGTGCTCAGCTGCTCATTAAGCACAAAATTGCATCTTCAGTAATTGCTTGCAAAAGCTGAGAAAAATGGTAAACATTTGTGTAATACAAGAAAGAGTACACTGCAAAGCAAGGTACCAGACTGCCTCATTTGGGAAAGGAAAGGAGAAAAACAACACAGTGAGCAACCAAATAGTTTTGAACTCTTCCACAGCTGAGTATAATCTCATCTGTATTTGTATTTTCCCTTGAGGGATGAAGCACTGTGCACACAGTCCAACAGCTGTGAATTAATGTAGGACTGACATCAGGAGGAGAGGGACCCCAATGAGGAGAGGGACCCCAGTCTCTCCCCACACCATGTTCAACCATTAAATGACAGCAGCAAAGATTCCTTTTGCTGCACAGGTAACACCAGCCTTTGTGCAGCTTCACTGAGCTCTGGCATCGAGTCAGGAAAGATGGAAGGGCATCCCCAGGAGTGTGAGCACCTAAGGGGAAAGGTGAGGCCTGTCCAGTGTCACACGTGCAAACCCTGTGTCCACATTTCTAACAAAGCACCAGCTGCAGAGAGCTGAGTACTTCTAAGCCAGTAGAGATAAGGAATTCAAACAAGGAATATTTTTGATATAGCCAGACAACATATTTCACATGCAAATAATGTGATTCAAAGCTAATGCTCATACATATAAAAATTTACATTTTCCTGTAAGACATTTCTAAAAAATACTAATTCCTGCTTAACTATGAAATAATCTGTTCCAGAAGGATTTTTTGGCTATGAAAACCAAGTGACCTTTCATATTAACATTGATTCAAAATGATATTTTTATTTCATTTTGAAATGTCATTTTGGTTTTTTTAACCGCCAAACCAAAATGAGGTGACATTTTAACTTTAAATTCATTGAAAAAGAACTGTTTGCATTTAAATGCCAAACTGAAATAATAAAAAAAAATCACTTTTCATTAAATTATTTCTCTCCAGAACTTTAAAGCTTTTGTTTCCTACTTCAACTGAAAAATATTGTCCTAGACTTGTGTTTCAAAATTTACATCAGAAAATACTGCTTTGTCCAAGCATCAGTTGTTTTTACTGTAATTTAAATTTATGGATCAGAAAGACAAGAACATTATTGCTATTGCTTGCTTTGATGTTCAACCCCCAGTCAAGCCTTTTTTTTTCAACTGCACTTCAACTAACTAAAAAAAATTCACAAACAACTGCCCTTCTACCACCCTGCCCTACCTTTAATTTCAAGGGAAAGGAGAAATTCTAGTAATTTCTTCTGCATTTTGAGAAGTGAAATTTTATTTTTTTGACTGTTAAACTCATAACCCTATTGGGGTTTGTCTCACACGTGAAATCACGACCTCTCACATGACAAGTTTCTCACTTGTATGCCTTTTTTTCTTATGTTCAGTAGAAAAATAACAAATAATTCAGAATTTAATAGTGAAGTTACATCTGTAATGGTATTCCTTTTAACTACTCATCTTTCCATTTCATTTTACAGGAATATTTTTATTTTCTCAACCAGTTGCTTATGTAGCAAAGATAATCCAGTGCATATGTGGATGTGAAATGTAATTGATGCAGAAGGTGAAGAAAGTGTTAAGATTTCAAAAAGTAATCTCATAATGGAGCAATCCCCAATAATGGGATATCAGTGTTCCACGATCAAGCAGGATTGATATCAAAATTTTTAGACAATTTGGGGCCCTTTGCCTTGGAGTGAACAGGAAGCATTTTCTTATTTGAGAGGGGTCCAAAGTCTCTCCCTTACACTGCAGGTGTTGGACACCTGAGAGTATAATGCCAAACAATGGAACTGTTCGATGCCACAACTTCTGATTGGAAGAACAGTGTCTTTGGGTGACAGCTGAGGGATGACTGGTTTAACCCAAAATAGCTCATTTTCTTTTTCAAAATTCTCTACAAATATCTGCACCACACACAAACTGCACTACTGGTTCACTGTGGTTCATAGTGCTGTCTCTCTTCCCAAGGAAGAGCCACAAGCATTACTCATGTTTTCAGGAAAATAAAAAGCTCAGTAAGACAGGCCTAGCTCTGTGTGTGTGCATGATGCTATTATTTGGTGTTGCTGCAAAGGGAGGATTATGAATTCTATCTCGTGTAAAAAAACATAGGGAGAAAATGGATTATAAGAGCAGCTGGGAAGGAAAGCAGAGGGACAAAAAACCCAAACCCAACCAACCAAACAACTCCTCTCTTCTAACAAAATGCTGTTGAATTTCATTGAGGCAAAGTAAAATCCGGGGAGGGTGTGTGTGTGAAAAAAAGAGGAATTATCATAAAAGTACCCTAATTTGTACAGAGGAACCAGCTGGAGAAACAGGTCAGTTTTCATGGCGAGTGCCAGCACCAGTGCTGCCTCCTCGTGCTGCAGGAGGAGGAAATGTTTGGGCTAAAGAAATGCGTTTCTTAGAGCTCAGTAGCACTGCAGCCAATCGAAATTATAACAAACACCACCTAACTGATAATTGCTCACGTTCACCAGGGATAGTGTGATCCAACCCATCCTGAGCCATTTATCACATCTTTCACAGCCCCCTTTTGTTTAGCTCTGACAGAACTGTGATGGTAAATGATGTTAGCTCTTCATTTCCTTATTATTTCTCAAGGATTAAAGCAAATGGTCCTCACTCAATAGCCCTATTCCCTCACGCTTTTAATTATTCCTTTAAAACTATTAGCATTTTCTTTTATTAGGAAGCATTTCTATGTAAAGTTAATAATTGAGAATAGAAATCTTTCATTGTACATCAAGAATCACAAAATTCTGTCAGTCATTTTAAGATGAGATTTTCAAGAGACAATTCTATAAATACAAGTCCTACTCCGTTATTCCACTCTAAACAGCTTATAAACCTGCCCATCTGCTTGGCACATAAAGATTCTTCTTAAAAAGGCTCATAGTGTAAACCTGAATAGCACAAAGCCAAAATTATTTTTGTAAGTATGACCTGCATCTCTTGTTCTCCCTGGTAAAAGCATAGGAGCCCAAGCAGAGAGTAGTTTGGACATTTTTGGCTCACAAACAGTAGCAGACAACCAATGCAGCTGTGTTTTACTTCTGGCCTTATCCTAGAAAATCTGGGCTGCTGCCAGGTTTTCTCAAAGGAAGGAGTCAAATTTTTTTTCTGTGTGATTAAAGGAACTGAGAAAGTCCTAAACAACACTTGAGCTCCACATGCTGTGGCTTAAGAAAGACTCACCTACATCTTTACAGAAACCACACTTCCAATTCTCTTGCTTGCAAACACATGATGATTCCCTCATAAGGGGGCTCTCTTCCCTTCCTCCTGTTATTAAAATGCAAATTGCTCACAAATAACAAGGGGAACACTTCAGAATCAGCCCAGTGAGCAGCACTGATGAGGGCACTGACACGGGAGAACTGGTGCAAGCCTTTGCTTGACCCTTCCTCCACCCTGCACAAGCACGTTAGACATGGACACATGAAGTGGGTTTGCCTCGATATCCTGCTGGAAGCAGCTCTTCCTGTACAGATAAAGAAATGTTCACCAGAGGAGGAATATGAGCCTGGATTCTAACCAGGAAATCTCCCAGACTTTTCTGTCGATCTCACATGTATTTACAGCAGTTACATTATATGGGCTGAACCCAAGGACATTCCTCTCAGACATCCTGCATGAGGACACACATCCCTACCTTCCACAGTAACTGCAGACCAGGCAGGAACACGACATATCCCACTGCTGTAAGGCACTTGCCAAGTTATTCTGGGACAACAAAGCCACGGAGATTGAATGTGTCAGGACACAATTTTTTAAGAGCTAAACTTTGGTCCAGTTTAACATTTCTTGAATTTAACAGTAAAATTAATAGCATCGAAACCAAAGACTTTTTCAGAAAATGGACTTTCCTGGAGATGTTATTGCATTAACAGATTTCAGCTGAATGGAATTGCAACAACTCTGATGTTTTGAGATACTATTTTTTAAAAATGCAAGATTAGATAATATTAAAATTATCTTTTTTTTTTAATTCTGCCCTTTGAACCTTCATAATTTAAAGTTGATATATTTCAAGTTTGAAAAATATTCAGCTTAAGACTGTAAACACAATCATTAATTATCTTATGTAGTGGAATGGTAAACATATCTATTTAAACAAACATCTGGACAAACAGGTGCTTCCTCATTCAATATCCTATTAATAATTCCACTTACTTCTCTTTCCTGCTGATGCCAAACGATTTGTGAGGGATTTAAATCACAGTGGTACAATGTGTCACCCGCTGATATCAACTTATGTATTTGAAATATTGTAGACATTCAAGTTTATCATGTGTCCTGAGCTAAAGTTCTGTCAAATACTGTGAGCTAATTTCAGTCAATGCTGGAGAGACCT
Organism: Calyptomena viridis; assembly: GCA_013390005.1. Lineage (NCBI taxonomy): Eukaryota > Metazoa > Chordata > Aves > Passeriformes > Eurylaimidae > Calyptomena > Calyptomena viridis. The sequence continues at coordinate 68,228 of WEIV01006062.1, read as the reverse complement.
CAAATCAATACCCGAGTAATGCAGAGGTGTATCCATCATTTAGCAGGTGATACTTTGTCATTTCAGACAATCTTGTCTCCAAGTTTCATACAGATTGCCTTGGATTGTGGTTTGTTAGTTTGTTTAAGGGGGGTTGGGTTTGTGGCTCTGGTTTTGTGATTTTTCCTTTCAAGGCAAAAACCAGGATGTCAGCTCTTGGGAGTGACAAACATTTCCCCACTTCATTTTGTTAGGAGAGTGTTATTTGACATAAACACATTGGCCAAACTTCCAGCTGGAGATTTTAATGCCAGTTACTAAACTCTGGGGTGAAGTGGGAGGTAGATGCCATGTTTTCCCCTGGCAGTGCACCCTTCTTTGGATTGAGTTGAACCCTTTATGGAATACAGACAGCATAGTTCAGACTACTCTGATTGATGGCAAACCATTCATTACCAATTAGGCTCACAGAACTGTACTTTGATATGAATCAGAGAATCATGGAATAATTTGGATTGGAAGGACTTCAGGAGGTCATTCCCACAGACAGAGTGCAGCTCTCAAACAGATTGCAGCACCAGTTACAACACAGGAATTGCTTTGGGTTTTTTGAATAAATTTCTCATTGTAATAGGTAGTGGGCAAAAAAATAGAGTTCAGCAACACAAGTCATCACATGCATTTGTTGAAAAAATAATATCCTTTCTCCAAGACTGCCAAATTAAAAAGAAATAGATCTTTCGTTATCACCAGCAAACAAAAGATGAAAAAGCTGGACCCCCCCCCAGTTACACAGATAAAGTGACTGGGTCTGCTTAGGGTCAGCACTCAATTTCTCTATTTCTGAACAAAGAAAAAGAATTTCTATAGATCCAGAAAACTAAAAAAAATGCATTTTGACATCAAGCATTGTGTCTATTAATCTTCTCCATATATTTCCCTTGCAGCACTTTCGATTCAGTGGTAACATCCTATTTCTTACAAATATTTGCATTGTGACAGAGCCACTGCCAACTTCTGAACTTTCCTATAATTCAGAGTCAGTTTCAAGGGCTGGTGCATAACTTTCAGAAGGTTGTATTATTTTGGTTTTGTTAGGTTTCTTTTAAATCTGAAATGAGTTTACACACTATGCACTTAAATGTTTTACACTGAAATATGAGGACATATATTTAGGTGGGGATAATTGACCTCGCAAGCATATTTCTCTTAGGTTATGCATTTAAGAATTGCTCTCCCCCTGTAGAATAGCACATATGCTTCATAGCTGTTATGCCTGGGCCTCTGTGACCCCCCCTACTCAAGATCAGCACTCCATTTATAAACACAGAATAGTCAAAAGGAAAAGATGTGTTCTGTTCCACAATCTGATTTAGAATCTATTTCCTTATGCTCTTCTTAAACAACTTGAAGAGGTAGATTTCTCCTCTCCTCAGCTTATCACTAGGAAAAATACCCAGGGTTTGGGGGGAAGAAATTGTTACAACTGCAGATCCAACACATGCAAGCAATTCTAAGAGTCAGAAGACACATGAATTTTTTTGTCCAAACTCAGAGAGCAGAGCACAGAAGAGGTCAAACAAGCCAGAGCACATCTGCTGGGTAGTTCTGTGCTGTGCAGGAAGCTATCATTTATTTATTTTCAAATAAAAATGAAGGCTATATGCTCAAAGGCAGTTTTGTGGATGTGTCTTGTGTGTGTAGAAGTCATTTCTCCTACTCAAACACATCATCCTCTTACATGAAATAATTCAAATAGTTGGATCTTTGGTATATGTACTGGAGAATATGTTCACTTGATTTTTTCCTATGTGCCTTGTTGGAATTAGAAAGCTAAAGAAAACAGAACCTGAGTTTCAGAATGACAATAATCACAACTTTTACCTATGAAAATATGGACAAACAGAGCTCGATCAACTGTATAGTAACCCATTGTTAATTTTTTCTCAAAGTTAGACATAAAATTCATATCAGCTTCTGGATCCACAGAGCAAGAAAAGTAGGAAAATGGTAGATATGGTGTTCCAGCACTATTTCCACACTCCCATAATCCAGAAGTTTGCTGCAGCATCAGGAGTAAGTGCAGTAAGAATATTCTACACCAGGACATTAAGTTCATTGCTCAAAACACAGAAGAAAAAAAAAGACAGAATAAGAAAGACAGTGCTTTCAAAACCATCCTAAATATAAATAGTATAATTTTAATTATAAAAGAAAAATTAAAGTTGGTGCAAAGATCGGTGAACTAGAAACAAATCGCGCTCCTCCAAAGAGAGAGGATGGGCCCTCAATGAAAAATCTGTATTATGTTCTTTAAAGGGCAGAACACAGTGGACTCAGGTGGGTATCTCCTGAACATTTTCCTTTTCCACTGAGAATTCATTATTATATTTGTCTTTCTAGGGCAACATGCCCAATTTTGACACCACTAATGATGCCAAAAACTTCACAAAATGAATAGAAACACAAGAGGATAAATAAAAGTAGATCTTGGAATGCCTGGATTTCATGTACCACATGCTGCTTGTGACTGCCTGAAATACTAACTGCAGAAAGATTTACAGCATTGTTCATGAAGTTGCAGAATAAATTCAGAAAGCAGAGGAGACAGGAACAAAGGAATAAAAAGAATTAAAGTGCTGTTGAAAAGAAGATGGAACTGTTAAATGTAGTTACTGAAAATAAAAAACAGCGGAATGTGTCAGATTCCACAGAACTACATTTTATGATACAACTTAAATAATCAGACATTCTTACCAGGAGGAGTGCTGTATTTGATGTACTCTGATGAGAACCAGCTACGTTTTCTCCTGAAAGAACATAAAATGAAAATTATGTCAGGAAATGGCAGCTCAAAAATTCCCTGTCAAAACAGAAATGATTTAGATTGTTTATGTAGCATTAGAATGGATTCATTCAGGAATAAGTATGCTTAGTTATAACAATATAATATAATATTCTTTTTAATAAGAGTCTTATTCTGGAACAGGGTTTTTTCCAGCAAGCTCATGTTAAGACAGACGTTTTTACAAGTGCAAAGCAGCAGCAGCTATTATGCCTGCTTATTTACTATTTCTGCTACAGAGTGCCTCAGATTACAGCTGCAGGCAGAGAACTTTGTGATACTACATACAGAATAAGAAGGTATAAAAGGTTTCTTGAAAAATTAAATACATATTCTTTACATTAGAGACTTTAGGGAAGGAGAATTAAGTGGGGTGGGAAGTGGAAATCACTGGGCCTAAATTAATCTGACAAGAATTTATATTCCTACTCTAAACATAAATGGCTAGTTTGAAACACTTAATTCCATGTTACAGCAGGTAAGAGTTTCTGTGACCCTGGTTCTGGCATGCTGTGCAGCTGTGCAATAAAAACGACCCTCACTAGCACTTTTTCCATCAACCTGCAATTAGAAAACCTTATGGAACAGCCAAGTGATTGGCAGGATGTGTTGGTGGGATTGGGCACACTCTTATGACTAATCTATCAGAATTTTCACCTATTTTGTCCAATGGTTGCTCTAAAAGGAGGTTCAGGCAGGAGGCTGCTTCATACTCATCAGAAATTGGCCTTTTGTCACTATGTCCATCACTGGGTAGCAGCTTTCATCAGGGGATGGCACATTGACTCTGTCGTGCCAACATGTTTAATGAAGCAGTCACATGCATTAATGAAGCATTATATTAGGGTTCAGATGCTGCCCTCTGTAATGCTCAGGCTGTTCTCTTGCTCCCTTAGGTAAACCAGAAATGAGCCCTTTGTGTCCATATTTCCCTTCTGCAGTAGCAGCCAATTCCTCTCATGCCAAAGGCTTTTCCCATCTGAATGACTGCACTAACTCAGGACACGGGTCTCCTGCCAGATGGTTTGTGACAAGCCACATGTGAAAGTCTCTGCTTAATATCAGGTACTTTCTTCCACATACTTCTTTCTCTATAAAAAAATAACACTCACTCTGCTTTGAGTAACAGGTGTCAGTTGCACTTTTCAGTCAGTAGCTGAGGATTCCTGAAGTCCATCTTCTACAACTAATCTGACTCCTTTTCTCTAATACACTTCTCACACCTTTGTGCAAGTCACGTGGACACATTCCAGGACTAACAGACTCTCACCCCAACCACCTGTTTAGCTTTCACATTGTATTTCTACTAATTCTCTTTCCTCACTTAAGCCATCATTACTGATTAAACAAGAGAAACCATCACTGGTCTTTCATGAATTTCTTTCTCCAGTATACATAAAGATGAAATTTAAGATCAAGACAGATAAGGTTATAATAATTATTGACATTGCTCCCCTTATGGAGCCCTTCCCTGTCCCAATGCTACATTGCAGTGTACTGAACAGAAGCAGAATTTACCACTTCAAAATAATTTTTTTTCATATCTAATGGTATTAAGCAACCATTGGTGTTATATAGTAAATTTAATTATGATATAATAGGTAAGGTCTATGTATTAAAACAAACAAAGTATTCTTTAAGTTTATGTGATAGCAGCTGGCTTTTGTTATCAGTGCAGAAAACAAGACACTGGAGTACAGGAACTTGCAGCACAAACCCTTTAGCAAAATTCAAAGAAGATTCCTGACATGGAAGCAATGTTTCTGAGCCCATAAATGAAATTTCAAAGGACATACTTTTTAAGCTCTCACTACTGATAAGTGCTGAATTCATACTCCTAAATGAAGAATCTCCTGCTCTACACGTCCAGTGCAGCTTTCTATAATATTCAGAATCTGTCACATTTAATCATCTGGTACAGTTCTGGGAAAAGGGCAAAACCATGAAAGCTTTACGATACTGTATTTATTTGCAAACATTTTTTACACAAAGATTTTGTAGCCTGTACAAATCTTTACAAATTAAGAAATATAAAGCCCTATTTAAATTAGCTATGAAAATACAACCTCAGTACATAGACAGTACAAAACTTGCAAAGTAGCTGTTAATTGATGTATCATTCACATCTGTTTTCAGATAAAACTTCTCCAGAAAAGATGAGATGAGAAGGTCCATACATCACTAATTTACTAATAAATCCAGAATTGTTTTCATGGTCCAACTAAGAAGGCAAAAAATTTGAATTATTCAAGGAGAAGATATCAACTCCCCAGAAACTAATAAATAAATGCTTCAACCATTAGCATTCCTAAAGTACCATCACGAGTTCAACCCTATTAGGATAAGGATGCTAGTTCATAACACTAGGTTGTGTGGTATTTCTTTCCTTTTTCTTCTTGAAGGCTCTTTTGCACTATTAAAACAAACAAAGGTAGATGTGAACAACACAAAAGATTTAGTTTGGGGTATTTTTTGACACATTGCTTGGAAAAAGCAGGTTTTTTATTCAAGTACAGTATAATTATTTTTTTTGTAATCTGCTGAAGCAGAGAAATTACTATTGTTTGTGTTAAAAATTACAGGAAAGACTGCTTCTGTGCAGCTTTAGTGGGATGGAATGAACTGAAAGGATTAAGAAACTGAAACACTTGGTAGCTTCAGATTTCTAATAGCTGCAGGTATACGGTAATTAGAATCTAAACTAAAAGTGATATACACATCAAAATATAGCACGACACCACCAAAAATGAAAATACAATGTGTTTTGCAGTCATTAATAAGTTTGCTAACAAATAAGTGCTAAAAGTCACACCATCTCTTCTCAAGGTCTAGCTGGCTTACCTAAGGAATTTCAAAATAGAGACACACTTCTCACAGAATCCATACAAAACTGACTACTTCCCAGACAAACCCTGCAGAAAGATGAACACTGTCCAATTTTCCTTGGAAACGTGCCAGAGAAGCGGGGTCAGCACTAAGATGGCTCTCAGTAAGGAGATGTAAGGATAAGCAGTTGGAATGCACACAGGCTTGGCTGGAGCTGCTGCCCACACACTGCACTCCATCGGGGCAGGAATCCCGGGGCTGGGCTCTACTGTAACACTGTGCCTGGGGCCACACCACATCTCCACTGGCTCGTGCTGAGCTCAAGAATTCACCAATCTCTTCAAAAGGGTGCTACAAATCACTAAGCACCATCAGAACGGTTTTGTGTCAAGCCTGTGCCCCACTCTCCAAGTCTCGAGTTGAGCTGAGCCCACCCTGCTACTTTCTTTATTTGCAGAAAGCTCCTGGGGGACAGTATTTCACAGAAGTAATGCCATCCCTATGGATATCTTGCAAGACATCTTTCCCAGGCAATATCATACTACTTGAGGGCACTTTTCCTAAAGAGATATGTGCTATACCACTGCTCAGCCTTCAGACCATGCACTGGTCTCCCAGCCTCACAACAGCAAGCACAGAATCAATTAGGTTGGAATGACCTCTGAGATCAAGTCCAACCGTTGGCCCAACACCACCTTGACAACTAGACCGTGGCACTAAGTGCCACATCAGTGTCAAATACCTCCAGGGGTGGTGACTCCACCCCTGCCTGGGCAGCAAGTCTTTGGGGATTGCTACGGGCCCTCAGACAGTCAGTTCCAGGTGGTATGACAAGAACCAGGACAACCACACTCCCTAGGACAGTAGAATCAGACTGATTTAGATTTGAAAGGAGCTCTAGGCATCATCTCAAGTTTAACCCAGAGCCAGACTATGTTGCTGCATATCCAATAGAGTTAACACGTCCATGGATAGAAATCACCCAATCTTTTTTTGGCAACCTGCTGCATTGGCTGATTACCAACCCTTTGAGATTCTCCTGCTCTCCTCATATTCAACTGGAATTTCTCTTATTGTAGCTTATATATATTTTCCTCTGCTCTTCTGCTGTGCCACTCTAGGAGTCCTCATCTTCTCTATGAAATCCCTTTAAGTAGTTGAAAATGGCAAGTCCTTAGAAGACACCCAGCTCCTCTAGTTTCCCCCCAAATATTGTGCTCCTACATGCTCCAACCCTCTGACAATTTTGATATCATGGATAATATCAAGTTCAGCAGTGCCATTGTGCCATCCCTGCTACCTGGGGACTTCCTCTACTTACTGTTGCCACTGAATCATGAGGTCACTAATTCATAGGACTTTTTTTTCACTTATTATACAAATAGTCATTGCATTGCTACAAAGTCAAGAAGAATTCTAAATCAGTCTTGGATTAGAGTCATATTTCTTTATCAGTATATCATTTACTAGTCTTATCTTCCCAATACCCAACAAAATAAGAAAAGAACGGCTCATGGAAGCAGGAGACCAGGAAAAACATATGAAAATATGATTTCTGCAAGCAGCAGTAAAAGCTCATTCATTCTCACTTAAGACAATCACAGGACTGTAATATGAAATGGAATTATGGAGGATAACAGCAAAACATCTTGTATCTCCCAATCCGAGTTCAAATTTTGTCTGCAAGTACTGGCACTTATTTTTTTTCCCTCGTTGAAAAGAANTTTTGTCTGCAAGTACTGGCACTTTTTTTTTCAATGAGGGGAAAAAAAATAAGCCTATTCCAGACCCAAATACAAATCCTAGTAAAGTAAACCATCCACCAATATTAGAAAATGAAATTTCAGCCAGTTAAATGTGAGAAATCACACTAGTAGCCCAAGGTCCAGCAGTTTTACTGACACAGCATTAGTCAATGTTCTCCAGTGATTGCTGGGTTTGGGGTGAGAAGTAGGAACTGGAAAGAAAAATCACAAAAGTTAAAAAAAAAACCAAAAAGGGCAAGTTTGAGATCAGTCATCAGCCTGTATGTGAATGGGCTCTATTGTGAATGGAAAGAGTGTGGTACATGGGAATGTATCACTAACTGCAGATGCCGCTTCCCAGCTGCTCATCACACAGTGCTGAACCATCCAGAGCTGCACATGTTCATTTTTCCTGACTCCTCACAAAGTGTCACAGCAATATTTTGTCTTCTTCCTTACTTTTTGCTGCTTTTGCCTTCCCATCCTCTCTCGGCTGCAGCTTGCATACATTGATGGGTCAGATGGTTTTGGCATTACACTGACATTCCTCAAGCTAAAAAATGGAAGTGCTCTTTGTTTATTCTGCACCTCTCTCAGTTAATGCAGAGTCCTCAGCAGCTTTTGTTCCCCTTTGGTTCCATGTCTAGGTACAGCCAGTTCTAAGCACTCCCTCTCAAAGGCTCTGAGTCCTAGGAATTTGTTGTAGTCACTTTTTGAAGTTGGGGGAACTACTGTGGACAATGAGGCAATGGAAGCAATGGCAGGGGAGGATGAGATGAGACAGATGTCATGTAATACAGTTCTACTTTAAGATGGTCATGCCTGAAAAAAGGAAATGGTCTTTTGACAAAAGACTGGGACCTGACTACGTCTAAAGTAAGTGACCTCATGAAGCTATGAACCACGCATTAAAACCTAGCACACACAGCTCATCTTCAGAGAACAAGGAAAACTTATTACTGAGCACAGGCAGACAGGATTAGATGTCTCTTGGCTCATGGTCTCAGTGAAGTCACTTCCCCAAATCAAGTTAAGCAATACATTTTTTAGTTTGTATTTTCATCAAGGCCAGGTAAGGCAACTTTCTCTGATTTCAACGTTGATTTCACAAAGCACCAGGAGTGAGCACTCCAAGCACAAGCCAGTAATAAAAGCAACCTTATTAGCAGATTTGGTTGCCTTTTAGAAAGAACACTCTGATGACTGGTAGGAGAAAGAAGAGCAACTACTGCCAGGACTGGAACAGGAATCCAGGTATCATTAATGGATCATTGACTCTGGACCACAACAATTCCATCAGAAAATTCCACTCGGTTTCTGAGCTCTACATGCCCAGAACTTCAGAGGAAAGAATGTGAAAGTGATTGTAGAAATGAGAAGCTGAGTTCTGGCAAAGCCAAGAAGATCCTGGTGTGAGCATTCAGCAGATGATTTACAAATAAATGAAACCTGAACAATGTCTATTTTCAAAAGACACATTTTCATAGAATATGGATTTCAGAATGTTCTCTGGAGTCCTGCTTTCACTTCTAACACTACAATAGTGTGCATAATATTTCCATAGAATTAGTTTATTCCCATACTCACCTTCAAATGAGATTTCTGGCATGAAAGTAAAGGTAGGCATGTAGAAAGATGTTTTTCAATGTCAGACTTTCAGCACATCCAAGCAAAGACACAGAGAGGAAAGCTGTATTGAATGTAATTCAAAGTGCTCACAAGTATTTACCGCTTTCTTGCTCTAGAAATGAAATAATCAAGAAGTTTTCATTACTCCTCAAAAACATTGTGTTAAAGACATACAGTAATATTAAGAATTAATAAAATAGTACTACAAAAATTAAAGTTAATATATTATTGGTTCTAATGAATATACTCCAAAGTTACTGGGTTGGCCTCCATACTATAAATGTTGGATATTTCTTAATATGAAAGTCATATAGGATATTGCTGGTCAAGTCTTGACAAGTCTTACTAAATTCTCCAGAAATAATTTCAATATTGTGAAGATTCAATGATTCAAGTGTCAAACATATTTTGCATTTTTATAATCCTGATTTGAAAGAGTCATTTCACAAAATCAAAACATTTCTGTGTGTCAATGTCAATACATAAAAAGATGATTTTTCGTTTAAAATTAGCCCTTTAAAGAAGGGATGAAGCTAGTACCATCAGGAAAAATATTCTAGCCTCTCTATGGCTGTGAAGACTAATAATGATAAAAATCAAACTTAAAATGTCAATGCTTCAGCCTACACCAAAACCCAACAGTTCTAATTGCATTGGTGTCATTGAGGCAGACTAATAAGGTAAGTATATGTGCATTGACTGTTCACTGTTGTATGTTTGTTGGGGACTAATCATAGTAAAATAAATCCAATACAGCAATGGAAAAGGTTGTGTTATGTCTCATAAATATTTATAAACCAGAAAAACTGTAAAGTTTGGTTTGATGTTCATGAAAGATAAGATTTATTTTGCATGAAACCAATTCTTTAAGAGCTTCAGTGTGCAACATTTTTAATCTTTATATAAATGACCTTGATAAAACGAATAAATTGAGCAAGGCTATCACCTAGTGGTCAAGAGGGGAAATATTTTATCTTTTCTTGCGAACTCTTCTATCTACTGGAGAAGTGTTTGGGGGCTTTTTTTTTGCCTGCATGGAACTCTGTCAAATACTAAATCTGCACAGCAATATTACATAAGCAGCAAGTGAATATATTAAGAAACCCCATTGTGCCAATGTTTTATTACTTGTAATTTATTTATATCTCCAGTAACTCTCTTAAAACATCTCCTTTCAAATCTTGAAAAAGTTCCATTAAATCCTTGATTTCACTTAGTGGGGTTTTTTTTTTCTGAAACGAACTTAAATGTCTACCTTAGAAGCCTATTCAGAGATTTTCAAGAGTGTGGAATATTGAGTTCAGAAAACACTCTTTGACCACAATAAACAGAATTAAATACTGAGAAGGTATTCAGGTGGATAGAAAACCTCAACTGAAGGGAAGATGAAACAGAGTAGTTCATAAATTAAAATTTTAAAAAACTATAAAAGGAAATAATCAGTGTCAATTCCACAGTGAAAACACATTTAGGTGTTTTGGGAGGTTGGGCTCTAGTATGTTTTGGTTAAAATAACCAGCAAACAAACAGCTCTCACACCACACACTCCAAGCTCTGCACTGGCACAGGATCAGAATTCCAGAGTCTCCAGGAGCCCCGGGCACAGCCCAGAGCACTGGAAGCTGCACCGGCACCGGACACGGCCCTGAGCAGCTCAGTCCTTGCACCCCCACACCGTGTTATCCCACGGCCACCACAGAGCCCACAGGATTATGTTGTCAAGGGCACAGGGGCTGGAGCTTTGAGGGTTTAACTGGACAATCACAACTGTAATTATTTGTCACACTGGAAGCAGGAACGGCTTTTCACCTTGGAGGTTTCCTCCCTCTTTTCAGACAGTTTTCTGTCTGAACCAAGAGCAAAAACTAAAAGTGAAAGATATAATTTTACAAGGAAGTATGGGTGCCATTTCTCTTCAAACCGTTTGGGAAAGTTTTTCTGAGAAGAACTCACTGTTTTTTTAACAAACCAAAAAAAACCCCTCCAAAAAAACAAAAACTGGAACTGTAATAAAAAATAGCTTCAACTTTGAAGAGGTTGTTGCTCCCTGTAGTCCAGGAGACCATAATGAAAAGATAGAGCACATTAGTGCAGAAATAGGACCTGAGCAGCGTTGCTACATGGCTGCAGTCAGCCTTGGCTGGTACCTGCCAGCTCTCAGCAAGGGATTGTGTACACCCATCCCAACTTTGTCACAGAACAAAGCCTGCTTTTGAAGATGTCCTTTAACCACTTAAATAAAAAATAATTTTAAACTTAACTAAACCAATACCTTTAATTAAATAAAATGTTTAGATGAGATTTACCATTTACTGCACTCGATTTCCTCTGTCCCTTTACAAACATCAGTAAACCTATCCTAACTCACTATTCTTGATAACATATACTTCTAAATACAGCATAAGATGTCAGTTAAACTGTCTCAACATAGTTCATACATCTCCATGCTTGGGGGTCAAGGAGGTAGCTGGAAATGTTGTCCCAGCGCTACAATTATTATTATTTCAGCATGGTCCAGGCTATGATCTTCAGGAAGGGTAAAGTGTGCTGTGAGAGGAGACAGAGCACTCCTGGGAGCCAGTCCAAACTACTCATTACAGAAAGGCTGCATTTTTACTTCCCCAGATTGATTTGGCCACGCTGGTATATGCACATGACACTTCTACAAACAACTTTGATGCCATTCCCAGGTTCTAGAGGAAGGGTTCATCCAAGGTACCACCTTACTGCTTTGGTTGGGCTGGCACAAACGAAGCCAAAACTTTCACACAGCATACAAGTGTCAGAATATTCAAAGGGTTTCTTCCAGAAGTGCATAAGAGAGGGGCTTTGAGAAGCAAATTCTACATCAAGTTATTTTGGGTGCCATTCACAGCCCATGGAAGGTGAGAAATCCATTTTCTCCACAACACTGTAGAATAGGTAGCAAGGAGTGACTTAACATTATTTCCAGAAATAAAACAGGGTAAGTTGACCTGAAATAGTGGAGAGTCCCATTTATTTGAAAAAGAAAATAAAAATATTTTCCCCTCAATTTGACCCATGACATTTTTTCCTGAAGCCCCATCATTTTGTTTTTCTTGACTCCTTCAAACAGCTCAGTATTTCACCTCCACCCAGAAGGGCACTGCCCAGCTCCTGAGGAGATGTGGAAGGTGACAAATCCTTTTTGCATGGGGTTGATCACAACTGATGAGCCCAACCAGAGCCTGTGTATCAAAGCACAAACCTGATAAGGAGCAGCATGTCAGGGATCCCCAGTGAAACACGAAACTCCACACAGAACGAGTGCCAGAAGGCAAAGACAAGTATCAACACTTTCAAATACTGCTCTCAGCTTTCCAACACACTTCTTTCTACCTGGGGATGATGAGTGATACATGTATTATCAGTTACCCAGTTGTCTCAAAGCAATTACCTATTAGCTGCCAACAAATGCCACTAACATTGAGAATTTGCATGTTATGCAACCAATCACTACAGCTGGGGCTCCCCTTATCCATCATTGTGTTACCTGGATTCACGTTTTGTTGGAATACATTCAGAATGGACATACAAGGAACTTCCACGTGAACATATGAAGTGTTCTATGTGAATGGCACTTGTGATCTGAGGCAATATTTCCTACAAGTTTTCAAAGCTATGGCTCATGTTTTTCATGACTCGTTTTTCCGAGTTCACAGCTGTTTTCTGAAGTATTCTTTCTGCTAAACCTTGCTATATTTGAGAGCAGATCTGCCTGGCTCACCCCATCCCAGGAAGGAGTATCCTCTCCTTACACTGAGTGCAAGTTTACTCCCCATGAGTTGTAATGTAAACGTTACTTATAGTAATTGCAGTTTTTGTCATGACTTAACAAGTCACACACAGACAGAAATAGCAAGTCACAACTATGCTGTGTACCCAATGTTGTACTGATATTTTAGACATAAAAGTCTAAACTGAACTTAGGTGTGAAATTGAGTTCCTCTTCTCTGATACCATCTCTGATCATATCTGCAGGTGTTAATTGCTCTTTTGATAATACCAAAACTAACTACATTAAGGCTCACAGTAGGAACATGGACTACTGCAACTTATTACCAAGGTCCCAAAGTATAAAGACATACCTTGTCCCCTTTTACTCCTCCAAATAAGACGGTTTAAAACCAGCACAGTGTCCAATTCCCTAAAGACATTATTAACTCAGGCCTGCGGTGTTAAATAAGTCAGGTACCACATCAGACAGAATTAGATTAGACAAATTAATCAGCAGAAGATGCATTGTAAAATATTCGGTTCAACCTGCCTGTATTTATATTACTGTTAGAAGGTAGGGACAAGTTTCAGTCTTTAATGACAAATTCACTTTTTTTCTTTCCATGCCAGAAGTTAGCTGGCAAACATACTAACTGTGGACCCAGTAAAATATGAAAACACAAGTTACTGCACAGTATTAGCATATTAGACTTCTTGGTAGTTTGAGATTCACAAGGCATAAAATACATTGAAAAACACTTGCAAATTTGAGCTGTTTAGAACCTTGCTGCTTTATCTGCAGTCCAACTTACTTAAATTGCAAATTTACTTGTGCTACTACATTTTTGAAAATAAATAGTTCAACATCTTCCAAGAAAGTTTTGCCTAAAACTATGTTCATTTCCCACCTTTTCAGACCTGACCACTGAACTGACTAACAGACCCAAAACTACTCCAGATGTAAATCTTTAATCATCTCTTCATTCACTCAGATCCTTTAGTCTAGGCACTAAAAAGATTATTTTTGCAAGTCTTACTTTCAATTAAGTTTAACAGCACAACTAACCATGATATTTAACTGTGAAAATGAGAAATGGAGCAAGATCCACAACAAGCCAAGACCAAATCCAAAAAAAAAAGTGAAATAGCCTCCCTCTTTCAACTGCTTCTCCCATTGTCAAATGTCATATATTTTAAACGCAAAAAATACTTAAAAGAATCGATGTACTCAAACATATAATGGAATCAGAAAATAGTTGAGATGGGACAGGGCACAAGGAGTTCCACCCCAATCTCAGAGCAGCAGCAGCTGTGACAGGACATCAGGATGGGGTCCTGTTGATTGTGAACATCCCCAAGATCTCTCCCAACTGGCTCTGCCAGTGGTCCATCACTCTGAGAGCAGAAGAGACCTTTGCTGTGCTTACATAGAATTTTTTGTATTTAAATATATGCCTGTTGCCTCTTGTCCTGGAACAGGATAGCTGAGAGAAGAGTCCTACCTACCTACACAACTGGAATCAAGCTGAGGCAGAAATCATAATGGTCACTGAGAATAACAGATTTATTTCCTTTCAAATCAAAATCCTCCCTTCTTTTTTGTAGGATAGTAACAAGTTTTCATTTTAAAAGAATATCTATGCAGAAGATAAAACTAGATCATAAAGATTTTATTTTCTGTGGAAGAAAATAGAGGGATTTTTCCCTCTCAGTGAATTTTTCATGTTTAAAATTTCAATATGATAAATCACAGAATTTAAAGCTTTCACTCTTCAACTAAACAAAACAAAAAAAAAAAGGAAGTTGTTTTACTGTTTCTCCTCACTGAAACTTTTCCCTCTCTCCAAAATAAAATTTCACTAAAATTGACAGTATTTTGTCAAGTGCTGAAACATTATCACAACCTGAAATTTAACCACGTATGTTGAAAAGCAGGAAATTTCAAGCACCCTCCAAGCAGCAGCAAACTACACAGTAAGAAGCTGGGCATCACCCACCTCCTACTCTGTAGCAAAAGATGGCAGCACATTCAAAATTAATTTAGCTTCCACTCAATGCCCAAATACAAAATCCTGAATGCATCTACTCAAAATAATGAATCAAAGTCTTCCTTAGAGTCAAAACAACTGTTTCCATTGGCTAAATTCTGCAACAATTCTCACTGAAAATTTATTTTAGCTATGTTGCTTCAAACTTAAGAGGCAAAATATATGAACATGCATCGCTATCTCGAAAGCATTCCAGCAAGGCAGAGAACCCAAATTTATCTGTGTTTGGCGCTCTCTCTCTAAAAGCCACGGGACTTGGAAAGAAGGTCATAATACAAGGTTAAAGTTAACAAATATTGATGAGAGATGCAGTATAATGTGACGTGTGCTGTGGGCAGAATTACAGGGAGCACAATTTCATCCTTGTTATTGCTTTTTTTGGGAAAATAGACATACAGGGGTTGAGATGCATAAATAATATACATCTACACTTTTATTCTTCTCCCTGTCTCCCTTCTGGCTTCAGAAATCAGTGCAGATTTCTTAGCCCTGGCTCAATTTTTATTAAAGATGATAAAACAATGCAGGGCTTGCATAGTCTCAAGAAGGCAATGACACGAGAAGCAGGATCTGTATTACACACATTTGTATGGATGGATTGGACCCAACAAATGAATTAGCTCAATCCAGCCTTTCACAGCTAGCACAGAATCTTGTTTTGGATTAATTTTCAGGCAGTAGAACTGTTTCGCTCAGAAGATGAAGTGTTTTGGAATGAGTTTGAATGAGATAGTTAGAAACATCACATCTAATCTTTTTTTAAATCACACACATTTAAACTGCCACAGCCAAAGAGCTCTGTTCTCATTCTGCTTTCAACCACACTAGGAAAAAAACCAAGGGAAAAATACCATAAAAACCTTATCTGCTCTGTAATCTTCTGGGAACTGAATAATAATAATACTTAACCGTGATATAGCACTTTACCTCTTCAAAGCATTGCACAATCATTAACTGAAAAAAATCATCTGACAACAATAACTCATCTACCTCCCATCTGCCATCAGTGCTGCTCTCCAAACAAGAGCATTGCAAAGACAACATTGCTTAGTGCATCCAATAGCAACTTGTTTTGTTTCTCAGATTTAACCTGTACACTCCCTGGATGGGGCAGAACGTGCCTCTGAGACAAATGCCCCAGTTAGACCTGAGCTGACAAACTGCTGCTGATGCTCAGAGGCTGCTCAATGGGCAGCTCACACCGCAGGACCTGCGAGCCACAGTCACTGTATGACTGAGGTCCACTTGGTACAGGTGGAAAATAGTGAATTTTGGTATTTGAATTAATATCAAACAAAACCGCACAGAATTCTTCAACTGCTGGCTAAACACAGATTTACTGAATAACTAGAGAACTCCTTGGGGGGGATGGGGAGGGCACGGGCTGATCTATCCAGGAACAGAAACTACTGAGGAAGGTTCAGGATTCTCCTCCTCTGAAACGTGCCATTTAAAATTGTAAATGAAAGATTTCCACACAGATTGGCTTGATTGCTACAGATGTACCAGGCATTTGCATTCAATTTAGCACAAGTAGAGTGAAGTAGTAATTTATTACTAACTGGCTACTTCCAAGTCACCTTTACCATTTGTCACATATGCATCCTAAAAAATTACTGTACAGAAATAAAAGCCATGACAAGTAATCCAGAGCATTCAATACTTCACTTTCTGGTAAATGCTCCATGAAATTGGAGATACACACAAAAAGGATCCCTGAAATGTCTGCTTGGGAGAGCAGCTGCCAAAATCAAACAGATACACAGAAGAGAACTTTCATCTCTCCCCTGCCCCATTTATTCCTTCATCCACATCTTTTATATAAACACTTGCAACTGTGCTGTGTATTCTGAAAATAAATCTTTTATTTGCATTTTACCTTAATCTGGCTTGAGCCAAGGTGAATTTCAAGGTAAATTTCCAAGAAGGACACCTCTCCCAAAGGCAGAGCAAATCTAAAAACCAGAATAGAGGGATTCCTTCACAAGTTTGGCTTCTCAGCACATTCTCCAAAATAGTAAAACCATTTGTTCAGGACAGTTAGGCTGGTTTGGGAATGAACATTGAAGGATCAGTAGAAAGTCACTTTAATACCAGGTATAATCTGGGGAACGCTCCAATTTTCATTTAGGGTACAACAGACCTCACCTCATTTCCAGATTTATAGAGCAAGCACCACCAGAGGTGTGTTATATTCATAGCAACAGCAGCCACTGATGGCTTTACTAGGCAGTTTTCAAATCCCATTCACTCTCAGAAATGTTTCTATTTTCAACTTATTTGCACAGCCCAACTGAATTTGGGCTTCATATGTTCTAAATCTTAACAAAACTGATGACTTAAAAACACCCCTTCAGTTGCTTTGGCGAAAACAACATTTAGATACACCTCAGACCATCTAGTAAAGACTATTGCTTTAGGGATTCCACACAGAAAGCAACTCATCTGAGGCTCACTGTGTTATATCCCCCAATCCTTTGGGGAGGGACAAGTAATAAAGGACATGTAATAAAGGACAAACATACATGCCTTTCTTCTCTTTGAACCTACATTGCACCACAGTGTGCAATTATAGTTTCTATATCTACTTGTATTCTGCTGAAAAAGTCTCTTGGCTGTGCATAAACCCTCGCCTTAGAAATAAAGTTCTCAACATTAGAAGCACATTTACTATTTTTTGAGAAAAGGGCACAAGCTTTGCAGTTTGCCATAATTAATTTACAAAGCATTAAAGACATTAACACCACGTGAATCAAAAGCTATAACAGGAAGAAAAAAGCAAAGATGACAATTTCTTTGTTCACAGGCTCGAGTTTTTGAATTATTATTTATACAAGTGATTTTTTCCCCTCCTCAACAGACTAATGCAATAAAAACAAAAGTTAGAAAGATGATCTCTTTCTTCTCTTCAAATTTCTCTGCCTGTAATTATCTCCTTGTGCTGTTGGTAGCTCCTGCAGGGCTGCAGAACCACAAAGTAAGTCAACATGCACATTTCCACTGGGTCATAAACCCTGACTAGATGACAGTTAACCCCAGTGGCCAGTTTGCTGAGGAAGGGTCATGATGACATTTATAATTCATGACTAGTGTGTTTGAATGCATTTCAAACATTGTTTATGCCCTGTGGCAGTTTTACAGCTCTTCACAGCAAAGCTTACTTCTCCTGTAAATCCCTGCAATTTCACTGAGGAAAGCATCTCTCCAAGGAGCCTGAATTCTTCAGGTGCCCCCAAACAGCGTTTACACAAATAATAAACTAATTTACTGTACCAAGTCTAAGCTACCATGCCTTTTGTCAGCAATGAACCCTGTTACTCACCTCTATTAGTACTATAAAAAAGGTGATTTTGTCATTCTTTGTCATTGAACAGACTTGTCCTTCAAACACATTTGGAGGATTTTCTTCCTCACAAAGATCTTCATGAAACAGATCCATTTATACTATATTTGTTCACAATATTGAGAAAAGTGCATTTACACACCCAGTGCACTGCACAGATTGACATTTTTGGGATCATCAAGGACAACACATAGTGTGCAGTCACGACAATACACTTCCTACATTCCATAAATGAGTTTCCTCATGATCATCTCCACTTAGCTCATTGTTCCAGGAATGCACTACTCCATTTGGATCCTTTAGGACTGCTATGTCAGCTCTTGCACATTTTCCACAGAAAAAAAGTGCAATTCTAAACCATTTCAGTAAGAAATTAAATTGGTGCAAGCAGAAACATACCTATCAATAAGCAATATATATAATAAAACAGTGAGCAATGACTAGAGAGGAGGGGACAAACTAAATTCAGATTCATCAGCAGCATCAAGGTTTCCTTTCCTCACCTCTTTTCATTCCTTCTCTACCTTTTGCTAGTCCAAAAACATTAGAATCAGGACAATCCCAAAACAAGCAGAACACAAAGAAGAATTATTTGATTGACAAAAGCAATGTTACAATGTTGGTTTTTCTTCTTATTTTTCCCTTTAAAATAATACCTTTAGCAGCATTCCCAGAGATGTGACTTATCTAGGACTAAAAGAAGAAATTAAAGTGCAGAGTTTTGCTGAAATGCAAAGGCACAGCTGTGTATACAAACAGCTTGAACATCTGCTGGGCAGCACTGTAACTTCTCTGACCAGTGCACCCAGGGCAAGCAGAAGTGGCTGCAAATTCAAGAACAGCAACAACTCAAGTTATGGTGAGACAGTTTCACTACCATCTTCTATAGTCTCTTGATGTGAACATTTTTCTCTGCCAGCACAGCATCACCCTGAGCTGACACTGAGCACAGCACTGCAGGACTGCCTGGGGAGCTCTGTCCTCACCTGGCCCCAACACCAACATCCCTTTGCAACAGATTCCTTGCAGCAGTTTTGTTAGCACTGTCTGGAGGAACTCAGTATAGAACAGTCATCCTCAGTATTCAATCTTTTTAAGCAAAGCAGTGCCCTTGATGTAACAGCTTTTCCCCCAGGAACGTCACTAAGGAAAATCCAGGTAAGGAGCCTGACAAGTGAAAACCTCATTAAAAATTTAAATTCCCTTAAAAATTTTCATATTTGTATGTCCATTTTCTTTGGCTTCAAAAAAGTATAAGCTTCTTTTAGAAGCAGCTTAGATATGCACCAGCTGGAGGAAAAAGTACTATTCAAGGAGTAATTAATAAACTTCTACAAATGTCTGAGGCAAGGGGTTTTTATATATGTGTAACTATCCTGCATCCTCAGGCAATCAGACAGAAGTGTCCTCTACAAGGGGGTTCTGTGGATGAAGGTCAATAGAAAAGCTTTCAAATAATATGTCAGCTACTTATCCTGCAGTGCTGAGTAAATAGTTACCTGAAGTCTTATCTTCTTGCTTATTTTCACTAATCTGTCAACAAATGAAGCAGACTGCATATGCAGCTGGTCTTTTTCAGTAACTTTCAGGAACTATGAAGTTCTTTCATGACTCAATATTTTTGGCTGGTGTAGGAAAGGACTGGGGGCAGAGGATCTTATTCACTGGGGCAAAAGGCCGAATTTGGCCACTAGAACATTGAGACTGTCCAGGTGCTACAAAAGCACATCAGACATTCCATAGGCTTTAGCAACACACCAGAAACTTCAGCAGAGTGGTCAGCAAAACAGGAACCCACAAATCAAGTCTGTGGCCACAATATGGGAACTGGTGGTTAGAAACACATCCAGGGAATTCCGAGATGAGATGGTAAGAAGCCAAGTCATTATAGTGACAAACAGCCCCCAGATGCAGGAACATCTGCTCACGGAGCCGGACACCTGCCCTCGCAGCAGCCACTGCTCTGAGCCCCCAGGCTCAGCAGCACCTGAGTGGAGCAGGACAGCTGTGCTGGCATCCTGCTATGGGCACAGCCCGGGGCACAAGCCCAGCTCAGCCTGATGGCACTCGCACCCACCACTGCAGTGCAGACTGGTTCTGTGTCCTACAGGAACTGAGGCAACTTTGATATGATACCAGAAAAAAAGTAACAGAACTCAATTCCCTTCCTCAATTTCGACGATCAGTTGGCCAGTTACTGATTTCATGGAGCCCCATGTTTAACCAGATTACAGCAGAGGAAAACCCCCTACTGATAACGAATATGAAACCCAGGAACATGGAAGCAGAGTAAAGGGGGATGTGCAAGGAGCCAAGCAGCCTTTGGATGGGCTCAAGTAGAAAGGCAAGTAAAAGACAGAGTCCAAGAACACATTAAAAAAAAAGGACATAGTCCAGAGCCCCTGGCCCAGAGGTCTTTCAGGAGGGCTCAAAAGAATTGGCTGCTGGGAATGTTGTCAAGAAAGATGTGCTGCTTCTCAGATAAATGGTGAGGTGTGGGGGCTCAGCAAAGATGCTCAGTTAAAGAAAATTAAAAAAAGAAATTACAGTACAGACATTGAAACACCCATTCCTTAAGGAAGTGCATGACTTAACTAGATGTGCAAATACTTGTATTAGGATCCACTGAAGTCTAGAAATAACACATTCCATTACATGAAGACAGTAGCTTTCCTCAGACTCCTTGGACTGTTCAGGAAGTTGAGGCTCCTTACCTTGCTGTCCTAAACAGTGCAAATACCTCAGGCAATGCATTATTTTTGCTTCTTCTAGATGTTTTTAGCAAGTAATATTGAAGAGCATAAAAACTGCATGGAAATTATGGTATTACAAGTGACAAAAAGCAGGAGAATATGAAGTCAGCCACAGTTTACTTAAGTAGCATAACAGCTACTTGAGTTATTTGCCAGAATTCATTCACAAGTCAAAGTTTTCAGTCCAAGTATTTTTAAGAGCCCAGTTGAGGCCCCAGAGGGCAGCAGTTCATTTAGGAATGGGGCATTGCAGTAACAGGCATGAATAAGAGGCCTCTCTGGATTACATGGACAAGTCAATATGGTAAACTAAGAGTCTCCAAGAAGCTGACTGTCAGCGAACATCACCAATTTAAGGACCCAAACAGGAGTCAATATAAAGCCAGTTTCAGTAATGATATGACCTAGCTGGGCCTCAGTTACCTGAAACACAGGAAGTCAAAAATATTAATCATTAAAGAACATATTGTAGCAAAGGCACTATGGCCCCCACACTTCACTTCCAGAACTACCTTCTTGCAACCAACATTCATTAGCAGACAGCTGTCAGTGCAGAGTTGAGCTTTAAGTTCCCAAGTCTATTCAAACCAAAACTTAAAATTTAATTGTCATTTTTCAACGGAACCAAGTGTGCTTTCTCTCTCCCCCAGCATTTCATAAATGTCAAAACACAAACCCAGTTGGTTTAGTCATTTACAATAGAGAACTTCGTGCCATCAAAAAAACATGGCATAGCTACAGCTCAAGAGTAGGTTCTTCTTCTATATAGTTTTGAGATCCAGAAACAAAAAGCTTTGTAAGACTTTTGTTACCATGAGAAAAAGCTGCAAATGCTGTAAATAAAAGAAATAAAATTGCTTCTGTTTACATTTCCCTAAGATTAGCAAAGACAGATGCCCACACTTCATAGAAAGCAAAAAAACACAAAGCTAATCGGCAAATACAATGACTACATTTTTGATATTTAAATGTGAAGCTTAAGCTATAATGAACTAATGCACTAAATTAATTTCAGCTTGCCAGGTATAACAGAACCACTCAGTTTATTTCTAATCACTCTATCAAAGTTTTTTGCTCTATCAAAGTTTTTTGCTCTATCAAAGTTTTTTGCTCTGAAATAAACATCAAGGTACATCATCCAGGCCTGAGCATTTTGAAGATCTTCATTTCTCAGTCACCTCAAAAAAGAATTCCTCATGAATACTTCACTATAAATCATAGTGCTTCATAAAAAAAGTCTCAGAGGAATAAGTTGCATGTTAATTAATGCAATTTCTTCTTCAAAATGCTACTCTGATGATTGACTAATAAACTTAATTATTTTAAAACCTTATTACTTTGGAAACATAGTATCAAATAGAAATATATGCAACAGCAAAAACTTTTGTCCTCGTAGCGAACTCTGAAAAAATTCCCATTCAATCTACAGTCTCACTTCCTAGAGTAAATCTGCCCATTGGGCTCCTGATAGAAACCAAACCTAAAATAATATTACATAAGGCTCCACTCAGCTGGCAGCCAATTATGAGTTTTATAGGTGCAAAGGGAAAGCAGGTTTTATGGTAACACTAAAATAACTGGTTCAAAACACTATAAAGTCTGCTGCTGCTTGATAATGAAGTGCTTCATATTTAAGAGGCAAAAAAGGTGTCTGCAAATCTGTATAAAATAATGGACATGGTTTCTGTAAATAGATGGACACAGTTAGATGTGCATTTCTTAAATCTGTTACAGGCTAATAAAACCAAAAATCCTCCAAGGTCTTCCCTACTTTTGTTCTTATGCTCCCAAAGCCATATGAGATGTGCAGCATCTGTTGTACAGTTTGAAGCCTGTAATATTGGGCTCCATCTTCAAACCCAGAAGAAAAGTGTTCCAGTTGGCCCAAACCCTTTCACATAAGCAAAACATGCTTTAATAGTCAAATGGCAACTATTCCTTGAACAGTCTTCCAAACATTATTGACACTACCTAGAGGATGGCTGATTAAAGTCCTTGGGAATGGACAATTTTCCTGGTGCTTTGGAAGAAATTCTCTTTGCAAGTACACATTTTTAAAACCAGACTCCAGACTTCTGGTTCTGCAGGAGTTTATTGGCAAACAAAGCAAGCTGGGTCCAATTACACAATTTTGAAGGCAAGTGTTTTATGCTTCTATTCTTTTAACCATTTTTTAACATTTCTAACAATTTTGCAGAAATCTGATCAGCAGACCTGCAAAGGAAATCTCCTCCCTCTCTGATAAAGATTTATGATATTGAGTTCTCTTAATTCAATACATGATGAAAAACAGTCCTATTAAACAAAGATTTTAATCTTTGTTCTTATTGTGATGAATTATCAATATCATGCTTTATCAATCATACAATATTATCTAAAAATAAAGTAGATGAGAGCTTTTGTGCTGTATCTTTTAGTGTTAATAAAGAGCTATTAATATCTACTATATAAAATTACTGTATGAGAAGATGCCCTTCCATTTTTTTTGCAGCCTGATGAAGAATAAATGTTTTGCCACTGTAAGAGTTCCTCAGTGCTAATTCAACCATTACTGGCTGCATTTGCAAAAATGTCATCCTTCAAACACCAGCAGTGATTATTACCTGACAAACATTATGCTTTCCAGTGGGTTTGTTTGGGAACTTCATGTATCTTTTCCCGACTCATCATTTAAACAAGAACAAAAACAAAGAAATGCAATAAATTAACTAACCCTCAGATAAAAGGATAATATTTCAGGCCACTTCAAAGATTCATCCTTGTCCATGTTGCATGGCCACCCACACTGTGCATGCAGAAACCAGCACATGGCCAGCATTGGCCACCTGAACCAGCAGGTATGACTTTTTATAAACCTTTTTAAGCCTAATCATTTTACACTTCCAGTTCATTACTACACTTCTACCAGGTTTTCTACAGCTCCTTCATTTTTTATGATAAAACAGTATTGGCAAAGTTGTTCAAACAATATTCATCTTGCTTAACAACTAACCAATTTACTGAAATTATATGTTCCTATTTATCATGTATCAAAAGTTAGAGGTAAGACAGGCTTAAGAAATACAGCTGCAGAGCAGCAAACATTGAACCTTGTGGAAAGTAATAAATTAAGAAAATGCACTTTGATGTTACTTATCACAGAGCTACAGCACATTCCCTTGAAATGTGGGAAAATATCCTGGCACTTAAACAAGTATAGTCAAACTCATTGATTTCCAATCTCTACAAGTGACAGAATAAAGGCAGAGTATGACACAAAAGTAAGAAAAATTTTACATTTTCAACATGAAGCTCTGCTACAACTATTGTGTTTTTAGCAACATACCTATGCTAGGTTAATATTGGTAGAAGATACTACAAGATAAAAATCAAGTGATGGGATAATGTTGTGGTTTTAAGTAGCCAGATTTTTTTTTTGGGGGGGGGGGGGGGGCTAGGAGAAAGGCTTCTTTAAGAAGCTGCTGGAGTTTTTCTCTGCTCTAAGCTAGCTCAAGGTCAACTGCTAACGCCTCTGTGATAACATATTTAAGAAGGAGAATAAAAAAAAGCTGGGCAGAACATCATGGCGGCTTAAGAGAAAGGAGGGTGGGAAGTTTGATTAACACAAAGGTCGGAGAGAGGAGAAAGAGAAGATGCCTTGCACACTGGAATAATNAGTGAAATATTTAATATTTAGTAGTAGTTAATACTTAATATTCTAATTTAGAGCCCGTTTTGCTTGTGAAATAGTAAACAGTTGCTTGTAATCCTTATCACAAAAGTTGAAGGTTTTTTTTCTTCTCTGAAAAACTCTGGATCTATATGTGGGCTCTCGGCATTTTAGCCTGAGTCAAACTATGACAGATGGTCAAGGTGTAAAGCTCTTGCAATATTCAGGGCTGCAAATCTGCACAATATTGGCTGCTCTCTGACTGCAACGCTCAGTGTCATATAGAGCACTTGGTAGTGACCTCATCATTACCTGCTTCTGTCTCCTTGGTACACCTACTGTTCTTTTTCTAAGAATAAAAATTGCATCAAAGGGTTTTGCTTGGTTTTTTGATGGATATATTATTATTATTTATTTTTAAAGCTACTTCCTTTTCATTCGACACATATTAAACAGAGAAGAACCTGCACCTGTGGCTTTTTAAAGAAAGAGCAGCTTAGCAGATCATGCCATTTACAGTAACTGAACTAGAACTTGACTCAAGTAGCTGTTTACAGCACAGTCAATTTGTCCATCATAACCTGAGGTTTCAGAACTCAAATGGTCACAGTAATAAGAAATTCCTATCAAAAGTGTCTAACTTTTCATCAAGGCAGAAATCCATGGCAGTGAAGTGGTGCATTTGTGCTTTGTGGTTTCTGACTTGCTAATTAGGAGACAGTTGTTTCAGCCTTACATCCCATTAGTTTGGATGCTTCAAGTTGCAGCAGTGCGACTTGTTGCCTGAGGGAGTTATTATACATAATAAAACAAACTAGGAAAAGTAAAGATTAATTCCTCACTACAATGCCTTTCAGTTAACATCATGTCTCTTGGAAGAAAGCCTTCTGCTTTTTAGGATTTTTTTAGGATTTTTTCTGTAATTCTGGGGATAAAAAATGCTTATTATCAGGACAGCAGTAGTGACATGGACAGAAACTTCTAACAGTAGAATTTATTGGGCAAAGAGTGGCCTTCCCACAGAAAACACCTACTAAAGTCCAAATAAAATTCGATATTTCTAGGAAGAGAAAAGAATGGTGTTGTATTTTGTGTAATTAGCAATACACAATCTCTCCCAAGTCTTAAAGCGATCACAAGTCAAGCATAAAAGCAATAAGCAAACCACTAAGCTGAGCTATTCACTCAACTTTCCACAAGAGTTCTGATCCCAAGCATTAAAGGCATTTTGCTTACAAAAACTCTTGTTATCAAACCTTTCAGTATTTACATGCACTACATGGATAAGAAATCGTAAACCAATTTAATCCTTAAAAAAAAAAAAATAACACCAATAATTAAGTTTCAAAGAAAGAATTCCTTGAAAACTGTATTTTACCAGCCCTTTGTTTGAGGCTCTGTATTCATACCTTAGCTAACACTGCTAACACCCAAAGCAAGAAAATGATACTCAGTCACACAGAAATCTGTTGCCATGGGAAACACAAAGATATCAACTCAGGAATTGGTAGCAGGAGTAAATGAAAACCCACTTTTCAAACACACAAAGAAAGTAAAAATGAACACATAGGGCTATGCAAAAATTGTGATTTAATCCTAATTTAGGTAAAGGCATGTGATTTTTGAGTATGGCAGTTGTATCTGCACAATCCATGTGTAGTTGGCACTTGTTTGGTTTTAACTTAATATCCTTTACAAACTCCTCTGTTCTGCCCATCTATAGAGTGACATAAATAGACCTGCATTTTCACCCCAGTACACATTTTTCTATGAAATGCTTTTTCCATACAGGTCCCAATGGGCTCAGCAAAATAGACAGAAAAATAATCATGGAGAATGAAATCATCCTTGTACAGAATATTATGTTAAACTCCTTTTTAAGATCTGACACTTACACCTCACCTTCTAAAAAACCTAGAGTCTCCCTTCAGCTAGAATTCAAGTATGAACTCCTAAGCACTCATCAATTGATAACTCAATTTAAGTGATTCATAGCTCACTTCAAAGTTTTGTTGTACATATTAATTTCTCAAATCTAATTTCAACAAAGTTTTGCTGACAAAGCAGCAAAGTTAAATAATTTGTAACTTGCTAATGACAAATGAGATGAAATGCAGTGATATCAATGCAATAACTTAATAATTTACTCAATATTCAGAGGATTAAAACTTGGTTATGAATCAATAATCCATCAGCCATGGTGTTGTGAAGCAAATCTGTTATTGGTATTTAAATTTCTACTAAAACTTCTGGGTGGAACAAAGTCCCGATATCCTGGACTCCGACATGGGATGTCCTGTTCAGCTTTGAAAAACTTACTGCATTGATCAATGAAAAAAAAATGCACCAGCAAAGTGTTTTGGTTTAGTCTGAGTTCAGATTTTAAGGTAGCCCAGAACACACACAGTCTCAATAGTTAAATGCACCAAGAATGTTACTGGTGAGTGCCACTGTTCAATGCTGCAATTCAGATGAGTTAAATACTCTTAGCTCATTTCAGATCAATGTGTATTTTTCTACCCCATACAGTTCATGTTCCTGACAAAAACTGTGCCTGAGGCGATCCTATACTCTTTGCCAAATTAAAAATAAAGATTAGGATATGTTGTGAAATTAAATGCTGATTTTGTGCTATGCTTTTCCATATTCTTGGCTTATTGCCACTGCCACCTAAAGGTAGAGGCTCAGCAGCATTATCCTGTCACTCGCTGCTGCTCAGACCAGCAAATGGCTCACAAAACATTCAGCTGAGATTTTGTTTACATGTTTGTTTTATAGTTTCAAGGGTCCATAAATG
This sequence comes from Calyptomena viridis, assembly GCA_013390005.1. Lineage (NCBI taxonomy): Eukaryota > Metazoa > Chordata > Aves > Passeriformes > Eurylaimidae > Calyptomena > Calyptomena viridis. Next base: position 40,876 of record WEIV01006062.1, on the reverse strand, counting down.
TCTCACTGTGTAGAGGTTGCTTATGGAAGAGTAACTTCGGATGCTAAATATTTAACTTAACACTACTAGTAATTAGACAGTAATTTAGACTCAATATTGTGGCAGGCCTCCAGTTTTATTCTTGAGCTCAGAGACAAAATGCAAGCACTGTGCTGAGACCCTCACCCACTCTAGTTTAATGGCCAGAGAACAAATCTGTAGATTCCTTATTCACCTACAGGCTCCATACCATGTTTAGCCCAAGCACCTCCCAATTAATAAGAATCAAGTGTCAAGATTAGTTATAACTTTATCTCTCAAAATAGTAAACCCTGCAAGAAAGATTTTCACAGGAACAAGTTTACAGCCTAGACTGCTTTCATTTCTATCTGTTTGCAAAAGTCACCACGTGTTCCATTCTCCCTGAACTGAATCAGTCCCCTGGGAGGAGCAAAGTCACTGTAGCACAAGTACTGAAATTGCCTCATCTTGGAATAAATGAAGAACATGCATTGAGAGGTTGCCCTCAGCAAAAGTGACAATAAGTGTGCAAAAGCTGAAGTCTTTGAGCATCCTGTCTAATGAACACGTTTCCAGCATTTCCCTGTAATGGGATGTTGGTTGGTAACGAAAAGCTCTGCTTTCAGCTTGCATTTCAAGACATGTCCAAATAATCTGCTTGACAGATAATGAAACTCTGTGCAATTGCCTTTAGCTGGAAACAGAGTTCTTCAAATATCATTTTCATATTGATTTGTGACACAATTAATTATGTTTTCCTGCAAGCTGGAACCCACAGCTGAAATCAAAGTCTAATCAAACCAACTGGGACTAAGACAGTGGTAAAAGAACCCTTAAAATATAGAACAGAAAAAATTACTCCTGGTCTTTGACAGAGTGACTTGGCTCCCTGTAGGAGGATGAGGGTTAAATCTCATCACAAACAGCCAGAAGCCCTTGCAGTCCACTAACAAGGGTGGGGGATTACCAGGAGCTCCACATCTGTTATTGACAATGCTGATGAGCCTAATTGGCAACATGCAGCTGATCCCCCTGAAGCAGCAGGGGAGAGAAACAAATAAAGAGCACAAAGGTGGATAAGACAGCTCGAGAAATGCACTTCCCCCAGTGACTCAGGATAACCTGCTCTTGCAGCTGCAGCTCACCAGCCCCCCTAGCAGAGAAACTACTTAAGGTTGGGGGACAAGCACTGCAACAGTGGAGCTCTGACAGACAGAGAACAGACACTTACAGACAATCGCTGTGACAGCAAGGCTTGTCCAAGAAGGCCACGAATTTCTGGTAGAACAATGTACCCTACCTGCCTCCCAAAAAAATAACTCGCTAGAGAATTACAGTTCTGACTTCTCAGTAAAACCCTGGAGTTTGTGACACCACTTTTTCTAGTACATGTATTATTACAGTAGTTGTTTAAATAAAAGAGTTACCTGGATTCTACCAGTTTCATTTCTGATCTATTAGGAGTATGTTCTAACAATTACACCAAACCCAAAGTAGGATTTCTTGTTCATTAGCAAATTTTAAATCACCTCCAGCATGGCCTGGCTTTGAACAGGGCTCCCTATCTGAAGTTCAAAGGCCAAGTTGTTACAGCATTATAGTCGTCATCTCAAGAGCTAAGAGAAAATAAAAACATAATCAGGTTTAATGTCATAAAATTAAGTACATCACAGGTTCCCTAAGCCTTCAATCTTTTATTATCACTTAAAAAATACTAGTTGGCATCCAATGAAACACTAAAAGGGTTTCCCCCTGCAAACACTGATCTACTCAACTGGATCCACTTCTTTCAAGCCTCTTTCCTCACCAAGGTCCCAGCTGCCAAGGCACACTGTTAAAGTCCATGAAGCACTCTTACTTAAATAAAATATTAGAATGCTGATGTCACCATATGCCAGAAATATGCCAAAAGGAGGGCCAAAGTGTGTAATTAGTGAGAAACTGCAGCTACAGAGAGCCTTCAGAAAAAGCAAAGCCAGGTGGAAAGCATGAGTACACCCTGAGTACAGCTCCCTCTTACACTCTCTAAGACTGGCTCTGGCCACCAGTGACACCCATACTGACCTCAGTTTCCTAATTACTTGTAATGTGTTTGAAAGTCATTGGAAGACTCACTGGAGATCTTATTTTTTTTTTAGTTTTGGAGGGTTTTTTTAAGCTTTTCATTAGCTTGTGAGATCAATACATTCTCTCTGTACTAAAAGAATAAAAGAAACAAATTAGGACAAACTAAACCAGCTTTTCACCCTTCTTGGACTTTCCCAGCCTTGATATGTACCAAGTTATATCTATACTGGAACTGATTGTGTCATTTAATTTACTCCCTTTTTGACTAAAGGTAGCCATCAGAAAGAACAGTCAGGATTTTGGTATCATAACCCACCTTAATATTGACAACTATAAAAGTCTATCCAAACTCTATTACAGACAGTTATACCCAGGCATCTACCTCAGCTGAAGTCACAAAGTGTGCAGCAAGAGAAGGATGATTCATCTTTCATCAGCAATCAATGAAATTTTCAAGCAATAATACTGTTTTCTGTTAGCATGAAATCTCCAGATGACTGCCTACTTAGAAATTACAAAGACATCCATGTTAGGAAAGATAGAAGTATTAAACATGCTTTTCTCCAAGGGCTATCAAGAGCTAACAGGAAAATGATTCAAAAAAGGCTCTATCATTGAAAATGCACTCTGGCAGATCCTTCAATGCTTTCACAGTCTTTTTTTTATATACACACTTAGCTCATTCTGAAGTTTATTCACAAATTTTTTTGAGTTCATAACTAATATCCTTCCAGGTGGCATTTGTCAACACATCCCAGAGTGATGAACTGCTACAAGATCTGCTTCACCATTTGGGATTCTGAATGACCTCTCTCAAACACCCCAAAAATCCCCAGATCAAACTTAACACTTCAACTGCATTTTAAATAATTTTCTTTCACTTCATATCGAAATGAATTAGTTACTTTAGTGAAACAAATGCAAAATTATTTTCCCTGCATGTTCAGATAGTAGCCAGAATTAAAAGGGAATTTGGAAAAGGAATCTGGGCTGAAAAGCTGTGTGCAAGTTTTGCTCCAGCACCCACAGAACCTGGTGTCCAACTGCAGGAGTTCCTCAGACATCACCTGGGGTTTTGCATGCATCTAAAATTCACAGTCCGCTTAGGTCCCTCTCCAGGCACATGAATAAAATTTCAAAGCAGGACAGATCAATTCAGCAATCAAACCTTAGGTTTAGACAGGCTTCTCCTCTGACTCCAGAAGGCAGCTCTCCCATTCTGTTTATTCTCACATGCCTTTAATAGATTGCCTTGCCATTTCATGTGCATTACAATAGATTTGTTTTAGATGATCAAAAAACAAGTTTTTAAACATGTGCTATGCATTAAATATCACATATATTCAGCAGTCAAAGAAAAACATTTCCGGAGTAATTTTACAAACATTGGTTTCTAATAAATTTTCACAGCAACCCTAAACTACATTAGCAAGTTCCAGTTTATTGTCAAGCCTCTGCACGACATCCCTCAGTGACATGTCAAATCCTTACCAAGGCAGCTGAACTCCTAAAGCTGTCCTCATTGGCAGGAGACTTGTCAGACTAAATTGCCACCTCTTGTCAAGTAAAGATGTATGATCCTATATCCCTCTGTTGCTGATGACACAAACTGTCCTTTCACTTTGGACATATTACGAATCTCCAGTGTTTCTTACTATGAGCAAAGATGTAGCAAATATGTAAGAGAGGAAATATTCCTTGCTGACCACTTTAAACATGGTTTATTATAAATATAGGCAAAGGAATACAAAGCTGCTAAATTTTTTCAATTGTTTTGTTTAGCTTTCACATTGTGTCAGGGAATTTGCTTATCTGTCTTGGGAATCAAAAAAGTAGAAGTATTTTAATTGTCTTGTCTCTTAAGTGTTGTTTCCATAATGTTGCCCAAATGTATATTTACTATTTCCAAATGTTTTTAAAGAGCTTAAGCAGGGGGGTTGGATCAGACAACCTACTGTGGTGCCTTCCAGCCTTACCCATTCTGTGATTACTATGCATTATTGTTACTCTCTACGAGATCTTTGAAGCAGAGTTTTGCAATAAAGGATTAACTGTTTCAACATGTACTATGTCATAGCACAAAGATGATGGAATATATGGAATGGAACAGGAATTGGCTCTATGTCATGCCTTTTGATATTACATCATGGCAATCTGCTTTGTGTTAAGCAGGACAATCAGCCAAATCAGCTGTTAGCCAGCCCCCCATCTCTGACATCAGTGGCAGTACATGGAAGGGACACAAACGCTCTTCAGACCATTTCAAAGCAGAGCAGTCAGTGGAAACCTGAATGCAAGACCAAAGTCCTCCTGGATGATGGGCAGAGCTTTCCCAGGGAAGCATTTGCTGAGGTAGGAGGCAACCAGCATGAAGTCAGGAATGCAGATATGAGCTGAGGCACCTGCACACCCAGCCTCAGATCCCAGCAGCACCACTGCAGTCACCGACAGCTTCGTCTCATCTCCCTGTACTTAAAAGCCCTGAGCGATGCTCAGAAGCTCAACATTGCACAGTGAAGTGACTCTCACAGCCCAGTGCAAAACTTTTACCTTGTGGGTCTTAGATTACACCCAAGACTTGAGGGACAGAACAGAAAAGAGTAAAGCACCCCAAGTTTTTTGTGGTATTTACATTGAGGTGTTACTTCCACAACCATTTTTTAAATACTTACAATTCAAAATCCTGTGCTGGCTTACTTATACACAACACAACATACAACTCTGACACAAGGGATATTCTACACAGCCTCTCAGACTTGGAAGGGAAATAAAACTAAATATTAACAATTTCTGACATATCTGTATCACAAAGTTTTTCTAAACTCCTACATAAATTGCATTTACACATTTAAGCTTGAACAAGTTTTGCATTTACACTTCTCACCCCCAAAATACAGAGCATTAGAAATGTAAAACAAGTTTTAGACAATTTTTTTTTCTTGAAAGAAGAAAGCATGTCTTTAACTACTGGGAAGAGAACTAAATTTTCACCTCTATTTGTACTTCTTCAGTCAGGAAGAGGAAGTTACAGGTAATGCAACTTAAGGCTTTTTAGGCCAGAGAAAAAAACTTTTTTGCTACCTCAGACAAAATTCTCTTGAGCTACACTGGTATAGTTTGGAAAGTTGATCCAATAGTTGAAAACACAAATTCCTAATAGCAGGCAGAAAGTTTTCCAAAGTCCTCTGAAGCACTAGTGCTGATTAGTACTTTATTTCCTCACCTGCTTGCAGGAACACAGATTGCTTACTCTGTTCTCATCACCAACTGAAATGGCTCCTAGCAGTGCCTGGGAGCATAATTAAAAAAAATTGTGCCCCAGAGAAAGCTGCCGAGAAGCCTGAGCTAACTCAGAAATGCATTCACAGCTTTCCCAACTGACAGCAAGAGAGGAGCTGCATAGCAAGTTCAATAGAAATCACATTTAAGGTGATGCTAGATATTTTCTGGGATTTTACAGAATTTTGCAAACTTCTCCAAGACAGCTGAATGGAAGTTCGAACTACCAAAAAATCAACACAAAATAGGTGAGAATTTAAAAATGGATCAAACAAGAGATTTATCAAGCAGTGTTTCTGGAAATTGTAGTATTGGTGAATAAAATAATTCAAATTTCTTCACTGAAAATTTAAATGATGACAAAGTACTCACAGAGGATATTTTTTTATCCACTTTTGTGTCTTACATAGAATCTTTCCACTAACCACTTCTATGATCCTAGACCCTAATTTAGATGATTCCATTATCATCTTAAAAGAAAAAAGATATATTAGGAAAATGAAGCTATAGACTAATGTTACCTTATTAAAATCCTATTTACATAGAATTAACATAAATACAAGTTGGTAAACCATATGCTATCCCATCTGTTCCTCTGTGTATTAATAACAAGACTGTCCCCTATAGGCCTCTCAAATTAATATGTATTAGAATATATTACAAAGTATTTGGATTCTCCTGACAATATAATTTGTAGTTAGATTATTTGTAGGCTTCCAGCTTGGAATTATTACTGTTACACCATATATCAGCTGTTTCTTCTAGTGTGCTTAAAGTACAACACTGGCTCTTCTGGTATTAAAACTTTATGGAATTGTGTCAATTTTCAAATGCTCAGCTCCCTACATTTCAAGTCTTTTCAGTTTGAAAGTGTCAGAATATTTCAGTCCTTTGCCAACCACAGCATTATTTAGGAGCTTTGTCTTCCCACTTCCTGGACACTTAGTATACACCAAACACCCAGCAGTATTTCCTAATTACATTAGAAAAGAAACTCACAAACCAGAAACAAAACAACTTTAAATCTGAAGCTTAAGAAATATGTATTCCATTTCAGGCACCAAACATGCTATTAATATATGTTTGCATCTTCCACTGAAACTAACAAGATGCCTCCCTGCACTGAATAAAGCAGCTGTTTGTATTTGCTCTTGAAGACTATACAGAATTGCTATTAATATCAGCAAAGTCTTTTATACCCTACTGGTTTTATACTTACATTTACTTCTTTTCTTTTCATACATTGTGTGACTAAAAAAAGACCCACAAAAACTTGCATTTTTTTCAGGTCAGCTACAAGGTTTCATGTAACTAAAAAGGTTTAAAAAACAAATGCCAAAATAAGAAATTGCGTATAATACATCTTTAAAACTATTAAGGCTTCTTCTTCATAGGGGAGAGACTGCCCTCAAGGGCTACCATCAAAGCCTGCTCTCAGAATACCACCATAAAATGCTTCCCCTGTTTTAAAGAATAATTAAAAAAAAAAAAGGAAAAAAGCTCTGTATGGGCAAGTCATTTAAAGAGCTAGACAAAAGCCAGACTTAGGTACAACACCTCCTGCTCTGTTAGGAGCAAACAGGCCACAAGGTCAATACACTGCACTCTCATCCCTCACCTTTGCCAAGATATCAGCACCAGTCAGGGAAAGTTCTCTCATCTTACAGCTGCCTCACATTCCCCTTTGTCCTTTGCTCCTCCCATACTTTCCAACTTTGAGATCTCTGTTTTGGTGTTTCTCCTTGAGTAACTCCCCAAATAAACCAGGCACTGCCAAAAATATTACTAAACTCACCAGGTTAGCCAGACCAAAGGCTGTTGATGCCTCTCTGCACTCCAGCCACGCACTCTGACTGAGAGGTGCAGAGACCACTCTCCCATGTGTCAGCAAACTGCCTGTAGCTCACACACCTTGAAAGAACTTATTAAAGACCAAACCAGCACAGGAAAATGCCAGCTCACTTCTTGAGAGTACCTTTTAAACCAAGCCAAATACAAATAAATCAACTAAGCCCACCCAGGTGCCANTCCAGCCACGCACTCTGACTGAGAGGTGCAGAGACCACTCTCCCATGTCTCAGCAAACTGCCTGTAGCTCCCTCACACACCTTGAAAGAACTTATTAAAGACCAAACCAGCACAGGAAAATGCCAGCTCACTTCTTGAGAGTACCTTTTAAACCAAGCCAAATACAAATAAATCAACTAAGACCACCCAGGTGCCATTTTTGGGTTGGTTGGTTTGTTTTACCTGATCCAGTGGGACTTGAGAAAGCCTTTTCTCTGAAGCAGCTCCAGCACTCTCCTGCTGTTCCAGGCTACCCCTCACCCAATGCTTCACAACTCTCCAGTGGCAAAATGACAGTCCCAAGCTGGGGGTCCAGGAGCCACTGAAGGTGGTCCCAGAGAGAGGGTCCATAGGGCAGGAGCAGACCCACACAGCCAAGTCTGTCCTCCTCCTCCTGCCACCCTCACCTTCTAAACAGCACAGGGAAACTGAGCCCCAGCTAATCCTTGGCACCTGAGAACAAGAACACTTCATTGACTCTTTACCCACTGTGTAAAGAGCTGCTCAGGCCAACTCTGGACCACCCCTGCTGGTCCATGCTCTGATTGCAGACCCCCTCACACCCCTGTGGCTCGTTTTTCACCTCCAGGTGGGAGCTGCTTTAGTTTGTTCTTGTGGTCTCTGAAGCAGAGCAACAAAATGTTGCTGCAAATTTCTTCTCTGTGAATGATTTTATAGTTGAACTTCAGAACTTTTGAAAACAAGCATATATTCATAGACTAAAATTACATTTCATTGCTGGGCTACTTGAGGGTTTACATTTCTTGAATGTTTTCCTAAGTGACCCTAGAGGCTTAACACCCCTCAGGTTTTTTTTTTCAATAATTGTGAAATGCTGCAAATCAATACCCATAGTTCTTATGTTATATCTGCAATGGTGTTTGGGTGCTACCTCTGTTCACAGCTGGGGAAACCAAGGCTCAGGCAAGTGGCAGGAATGGCACCCTAGGGCAGGAAGAGCCCCCTAATCCTCAGCAGGGAACCCTGTGGACACATTGCCTTCCTGATCACTTACCACACAGGCTGCTCAACATCCCAGAAAAATTTTAAGATAGCTACTGTTAGAGTCAGAAGTATTTACTGTGTTTTTACTTTTATACACCTGAACCAACTTTTGCTCTTCTACATCTCACAGCTGAGTTTATATCAATATCTCAACACCCCAAGACTGATTGTATGACAGGTGCAGGGCTGCAGATGTAACCTATTAATAAATCCTGTCCTAATGCTCTTGAAGTAATAGTGAAACCTACGTCTGACTTTTTTGAAAAGGTTAAGAAAATGTATTGTAAGGAAAATATTACTAAAAGATTTTCTTACTGTATTGGTTTACTTCAGAGTTCTGGGGCCCAGCTCATTATGTTTGAATTTTCAGATTCTGCTAATGCAGGAAAGTATCCAATGTGGCATTCTTTTTGTATCCACAGAACAAGGAGAAATTTTAATGGAATGGTTTTTAGTGCATTTTTTTCCCTGCAGTTGTTCTGTGCAGCAAGCCAGGCACTAACTCAGGAGCCAAGTGACAGGAAAGGCTGAGCACAGCCTGCTCTGTCCCAGCTGTGTCACAGGAAGTCCAAAACTCCTCATAAGTCAAGAAAAGCAGACACAGCATGTGTGATTCCAGGTGTTGGGCACGAACTGCACCTTTTCTGTGCTCAGAGGAGCTTTAAAGCCAGAGGAAGAAATATAAAACTGAATAGTCCTCATCTTGGTCCACACTGGGTCTTCTTCTCCAAGATTAAATCCAAGTTACTTTTATTTTCAGGTTTATATAATCTTCTGCCTGGCACTCCAGTAAAAGATGCAATGGTGCACTGAGGGAGACAGTGCAGAATGTGTCACCTCCTGGAATGAAAAATAGCCTTAAGAATAACAGATCATCATCCATTTTCACTGGTTTTAGGTAACAGAGCAGGAAATACAGTATGCAAAAAGCAAATCAATTGAGCAGTGTGGGGATGGAAGCCTTGCAGACAGGATTGTAACTGATTTTTAAGTTTGACCTACAACTACTAGATTATTCTGCTTTATTATGTGCATTGCATAAAGCTGCATTATGGATCAGATTGCTGCATAAGGTATTTCAAAATACGTGAGCTCTAGACATTCCCCCATGCACTTTCATCATGCTTGCAAAATTTCCTTCAGTTTTACATATTCATTAATTGCTTGAGTTTTCATGGTCTTAAGTTCTGAAGTGTTTCATTAATTTCCATCCTAGACACAAATATAATGATTTTTCCAGCCAGAGCCAAATAGATTGGATCAAGAGCAATCCTATTGAGCTGTGAGGTTCAAAGAAGTGATCACAAAGGGTCTCTTAGTTATAGACCAGTGACCCTTTTGAATAGTATTCACATATAATTAATATAAGCATGTCTTAATAAACCATATGCTCACTCAGCTGTTCTTTGCTGTATTAATAACAAGATTGTCCCCTAAGGGAGTCCAAAATTAATGTATATTAGAGATATGTATCCTAATAACCAGAAGGTAACACGGTTGTACTTGTCTTACTTTAGATAAGTATTTAATACAGCATTATTTTAATGACTTTAACAAAACATATGTTTGGAGCCTGTCAGCTTCAAAATTCAGTTTATGAGATTGAAGATAAGCTGAATATTGGGATAACAAACCCCTCAAATGCCATTCCTTCCCATTGTATATTAACAACAAATGGGGTGGATGATAATATCTATCTAATAGTCTTAAAAAAAAAAAGGCAAGTGACTAAAAGGCAAAGTGCAACATAACAAAACCTCTGAATAGATCATATTTCAGGTCTCATTTGCTGTTGCTCATTACCTTATGACACAGAGTATAACAGAGTATTGCTCTTCACAATATTAAAGTAGGCAAATCTATTTAAATAAAATAATCATCATTATCTCACACAAAGGTTCTACTGATTGGAGTGACACGAAATTTCAACCACATTTTTTTCTTTTTAGTTTAAAAATATTGATTTATCACAAGAAATTTATTTTATAATATTCTAGCTCCCCCACACCTTTGGAAGAAATACTGGCAAGATAAAATTCTTATCAAAATCATAAAGTGAGAGAAGACATCCCTGAGTAGAAAATAGACAAATATCAACAGGCAGAAATAACATTTCCTGCCTGTGTCTCTCACTTTATAAAGAAAAGCCTGATCATTGAATTTTTTCTTTTCTAGGATGGTTCTCGTAGGAAGATTTGACAAAGAGCAGACTGATCCTGGTGTGATTCACTAAAATCTGAATGTGTCCTTGTGGAATGGGAAAGAGGCCTGATGGCATCACAGGAGGGCCATGAGGAGGCTCAGAGACCTCTCTCCTATGAAGACAAGCTGAGACAGCTGAATTTGTTCAGGCTGGAGAAGCAAAGGTCCAGTGGAGACCTTAGAGCCGCTTCCAGTGCCTTAAAGGGCTACAAGAGATCTGGAGAGGGACTTTGGACAAAGCCTGGAGTGACAGAAAAAAAAACAAAAAAAAGGCTGAGGAAACTGAGGAAAGCACTCCCCAGTGTCAGGTCTTTTTCTTATTCACCAAAAAGGATAGAAAAAAAAGGTATTTACCTTTTTATTTGTAAAATTTGCTACCAAACGCTGCCAGCACACCTTGTCCTTCCTTCAACAGAGATCTTTTACATGGCCATGATAAGCTCCCATATCAACTATATTGTATATAACACTCCTGGATGAATAATTCATGAATAACTTTTTCTTGCACAGTTTTCCATGAACACCTTCTCTCCCTTCCCCTGTGCCATAGGTGCCCTGAGCAATGGGGAAACCATATGTTTTGGGGGCACCCCAAATTACACACTCATGTTGGATAAAATTTTCAGTTATCATTCTACCCCTCCTGTAGCTCTGCATAACACAATACAGCTCACAGAAGAGCTCAAAGTTACAGCTCGAGTTTTCTGAGCAGATGTGATCCCCACCTCACAGGATCCACTGATAGTTAACAATACACTTGTCATTTTGAGTCAGATAAAAAGCAGCTGTTCTTTAAGCTTTCATTTCAAAATATTCATACTGTTCTGCAACAAATGGTAATTAACTGTTAAAAGGGGAATATTGAGAGCAGTTCTCCAGATAAAATGCTTTTGTTTATCATTAATTTATAACAATGCATCACAAACTTGAGAAGTAGATGCAAGAGTCACAGAATAATGAAGCCTGAGTATTTTGATCAAAACAACTACAGCAGGTTAAACATCTCCACTGGGCTAAGTTGGCTGAATTGAAATGTCTGGTCTCAATTGCTTGTTGCCGTGTTGTGCTTTCACCAGCTGACATGAGGAAACTTCTTTCCCTGACAAAAGACAAAACATTTCTGCCAGCTGAGGTGACATTGTGTTCATTCAATAATGATACAAGGCCCTGAGGTTCTTCGGCAAGAAAGATAACAAAGAGAATCCTCATTAACTAACTGCAGAAGAATGAAGGTCAAACCACAGAGAGAATTTCATGCTTACATGTCAGTTAGAACATTTGTTCTTCATTAATTCTTTAAACCCAAGCTGGGATATCATCTAGTGGCATTTTAATGTCCTGGACTCCATAAGAAATAACTCTTAGGATGTGGATTTCTTTGCAGTATGCTTAAGAGGCTTTTTTTTACAAGCACTTGACTTCGCATCACTGGGCTCTAATAATGTTTCAGGATTGTTACAAGACTGGATGTAACACAAGTAATAACAGTTTGGGCATTTCAAGATGAAATAAATGAGAATCCCAGTGCTTTCTGCACAATGTCAGAAAGCAACCTGTGTCAGGGAAATCTGTTTGATCAGCATGCTGTCTAACCTAACATTGAGACAAAAACATATGATTCTTTGCCTACATTTTCAAATTAGAATCTGATAATAATAAATGGTATAGTAGGGAAGTAGAGAAATAAAGTTTTAAAACACCAAAGCACTAAGGCACCTGAAACAAAACAGACCTCAAATTTAATTCAACTCTTGTTGTAATCCAAAGGAATAGTGAAGCAAAGTGTCTATTTGTGTCCTGGATCACGAAGCAGGCTGTAGCCCTGAGTGGGCTTATCTAGCTGGCTTTTAAACTGTTTCCATCCAGCCTTGTCCACTACAAAATCCTCGGTTCAATACCCTTGTTTCTGCTGTCAGGCAACGCTGCAAACATGACGTTTTTTCTACACTGCTGTGCACCTGTAGAGTTCTGCTGTCTGTGCCTCAGACAGCCCAGCAGACAAGTGCTCTTTCACATCTCCTTTTTATTAGGAAGGCAGCAAATTATAAATTATTTTCCCTCTTCCAAAACTTGTCCTGATTGGGTCAAAAGGAGATCCCAGAGCCAGCCTGACACAACAAGGCACCTGACACAGCCTTAAAAAGAACAGGAGTATCCTGTGGTTTCCATTTCCTAAACACCAAGTGGTACATCAGTTCTACCTCAGCCTTCTCCTCTGCTGCTGCCTGTGTTCTTCATGGCTGGGGCAGCCTTGCTTCTGGCAGGTGCCATGTCACATTTAATGGCCACAGGTCCCCCTCACAGACCATGTCAGAGAGATATTTGCTATTCCTTCCTACTCTACTGGGAAGTAGAATTACTGGGAAGTAATTCAAGAAGCATAAATGGTGGAATAAAAGTACCACTACACTTTGGTAGTATGTCCAACTTAGCTGGCTTTTAAACATTCCTCACATCTCTGCGAAATAACACTGACATCTACAAAACCCTCTCGCATCAACACTAATTTATGGAAAGTGAACTGCAACAGTGTTGATGATGGAGAAAGAGGCTGACTCTGATCCAGTTTTTTTCTTTATTCCAGTCTAATGACTTTACAAAGGGGAAGCTCCCTACCTAGCAGGTAGATGAAACACAGACAGCTGTCTGCAGCACACATACAGGAGCTCCCTTAATTTCTTCTCTTGTGCTTACATGGTTTAGAGCACAGGATCTGGTTCTCCCTCTTCTTTGCTGAACAATTATGAGGTAACGTCTGGTCTTCTTAGCAAATGGTGCAATTTCCTCTTTCATTTTTATTCATTTATTTATTGTATAATGAAGAGAGAGCTCTCAGAGTGAATGAGCAATTACCCAGCACCTTCCTCTGGGATCTCTCTGAAAGTAAGGAACAGAAGCACTCAAACATGATTCCAATCCACCTTTGCTATCATCCAGTGGCAGAGTCAATTTGAAAAGCTGCTGACATATCCAGAGGTCTCACAGGCACTCACATGAGTTAAGTAAGTTAATGCCTTCCTAATCAAAGCCAAAGCTACAAAGTTCCTATCAAACATTACTGGTAATTACTAACAGATATTAAATGTGTGTGAGAAGTTCATAGTCCATCCCCTAAAGTTTAAAAAAAAAAAATAACACTTTCAAAAATTATCTGAAGAGCCTTGATTTTTTATAGCAAGGTTGCAGAACTGAACTGAACTGAGAAAATGCCAAATTGTAATGTACTTTGGACAAGTTTTCCACCAATGTCAGGTGAAATTGATGAGTTTAGATAATTCTTTTTGAATTTAAATGAAAGCAAGAAAAGTGGGAGTTTTCTGTTTTGTTTGGGGTTTCTTTGGGGACACTGAAACATTACATTTCAAGAGCAAGTTAAAAGATCCAAAATAATACTCATTCAGTTTCAGGAAGGTATACAGGTTAACTCCGAACCAATAATTTTCTGAATTCTATCCTACTATTGCACGCCCACTGCAAAATACAAACCTTTCAGTAGTGGAAAATTATGCCTTTTCTTCTCTGATAAAAATGTAAGTGGAAATAACATACTTTTGTTATTTTCTTAGATAACATTTGATATCAACTAAGTAAAACATAATCTAAAAAGTCTTCTTAAAATATCACAGCATTTAATGTTACATTGCTGGATGGGGGTGTGCACTTCCTGTAGGTTATATGTTGTCTTAAAAGTGAATATTTATTCAATATATTAAGTCAAGTTCTCAATTATTTTCCTGTTTTGATAAAACTATATAAAGGAGGTTTGAAATACTGCCATCCAAATCTGCCACAGTTTACAACTTCCTGTGAGAGGCTGAAGAAGATATAAGATAGCAGAGTATCAGTTTTACTTCACACACATTTAAATAGACTGGAGGAATAAATTTAAAGCTTTCGAAAATCCTAATCAACATAAGATTTTTTATACAAGTACTACGATCATGTGTTATCAGGAAAACAAATTTTTTTCTCTTCCATCAATCTAAGTCTATTTACTGAGAAATTACTAGGTTATTAGAACTGCTATCTTGTCTCCTGCATTTAATTTTCAATCTGCATTACATTTAGATATCCTAGTGACAGAGAAAGAGGCGGGTGGTTCCATTTCTGTAGCTTCCAGTTCTGTAAAATGAACCTCAGTGTGAAAAATTAAGATTAATGGGCTTCATAATCATTTTGTTCTGCTAAAGCCAATTTGAATAAAATGGAAAAAGAGTTCAGATATGAAAACGCCTTTGATATCTTTGGATAAAAATAAGCATTGTACATAATTTTGAGCTCATGCACAAATGGCCATTTTATTTTCTCTCATGCCTGTGTGAAGCACCATTACCATGTACACAATGGATTTCACAACATTCTCTTCCAAACTCCTGGCTATGCCATGTGCAGGAAATGCTCGAGGAGAACATGAAGTGTGGAGTGGCTGATTGCCACCCTGGGCATGTGATTTTAAGGATTCCACACACATACTGATCTTTCAACAGCTAATTTACCTCCTCCCTTTACGTGAAGGGAAGAGTGATTTAGCCTGAGGTGGATGTAGCAATTCTGACCCCCAACTGCCTACCTGGTCCCTCTCTGAGGTACCTCATGGAGGTGCTTTGTAGCTATTTAGGGGTATCACACGTCAGCAGTTTTGCTTTTGGATCAGCTTAAGAATCTAAAGATACCTTGTACCTGATGCAGGAACAGCTGAGAGCTCCCTGCACTGGGGAAGGAGTGTCTGAGAGAGGAGTGGTGAGGCCATGCTCCAGAAATAAACCATCCCCATCATCTGTCAGAGTCATGAAACTGCTGGCAAAGATAATGAACACAAATTTGGGCCTTTTCTTTCTTCTGAGATAAGAACCATTCTATTGTATGACATAGAAGTGAGATCTGATCAAATGTAATCCAAATTAAAACTGCTACAAAACCAGTTGTATAATGCTTAATGTATAATCCTTACTGATTTTAAACTGATAAAACCAGAATTAAATTAGTTAAACTAAAGAGCATTTCATTCCTCACTGGCTGAAAATTAGTGCACTAGCATTTTGCATTTTTAGTCTTAAATTGTGGAGTTTCTTTATGCCTAGTCTTATTTCATAAGAGAGCAGGCAAGTTTTAAATTCTTCAGTACAGGGGAAAGAAGAGAGCAGGTGATACACAATAAAGCATTTCATACCTATTCAGCTTCTTGTAGCATCTCCAGACCAATGATCTTAAATTAAGAGAGTGATTGCTTGAGAAAAGCCCTTTGCCACAACTCTGACCAAGTCCAGCATTGATCCAGGGGAACTGCTTTCTACGGCTACAAAGTCCCTATATTTCATCCACCACCTTGGGCTTCAGTTTTAACTTTGCCACTATATCTGTGCAGTTCTGCAGGTTGAACATCACCCTCCAGTAACACCCAGAGAACACAGCACATTACAAATGGATGTGGGATTGTAGTACATTAGGTAGGAAACACTGCAGCATCACCTCTTCCCTGAAATCTTGCAAAATCCCTCTTTCCCTTCTAGCAAAATCCTACTGAACCCACAATGTACAATAAGTATAATTTAGACTTTTGCAAGTGCTGGCTGAGCAGCAGCCCATGAGAATGATAAACATATAATATTTCTGGCATCTGGCACTCGCAAAACTTTTCTTTTTAATTTCTGTTGTGTGACTTGACATCACCCCAGGTAACCTAATCAAGTGCTCCATTTTGTACTAGAAGCAGAGTGAACAGGCAGGTTTTTTAATGCATGAGAGGTGCTGGGATGCCCTGATGGCCTGTTGTTAACCTCAGCTTTGGATGCCTTACCTCCACTATGGTTGGGTACCAGGCTTTCCTGGCAGCTGGGCGACAGCACAAAATGAATATTTGTCTATTCATAAATACTCATCAATAGTAGCAGAGAAGAACTGACCTAAGGCACTGTAATTTGCAGATAAGGAGTCACACTGCCTGTAGGTTCATTGTATAATGTGGACAAATTGCCTGGTTCTTTTACAAATCAGTTCCTTCCTTGTATAGCAGAGAAAGTAACTTTCTTTTCTTTGTCTATTAAACTTTGAATTCTTTGTAAGGTGAGGGTCCCTCACTATGCGTGTGCAGAGATGCTTCTAGAAACTACCACAACAAAAATTAAATAATGCCACTGACCAGACAGTCGTAAAATAGTTCCAATAAAGGCCTGACAGATGCACGAGGAGGTCCCTATGTTCATTTTATCCTTCAAGAAAAGCTCAAATAGCTCTGATGTGTTGCTTCTTTGGAAAAGTGCAAAGCTTAACCATTAATCATAGTCATCCACTGTGTCTGTATTAGCCTTGGTGCAAAATACTGCATGCCAAAAAATTAATATTTACCTAGAACATACATGCAGACATAGTAAGTACATATATGAACCTCCTAAATAAATGTAAGTAATTAAAAAAAAACAAACCCTCACACAAAACTTAATTTGAAGGCTGTACAACACCTTACAAAATCCAGCACTTGAGCCACAGCCCTGTAATAGCAGAGAGAAATTGTGGAATCCTTTCACCTTACAAACCATGACTATGATATCTGATAGAATCAGATCCAATGGCTGACAAACTCCTCAGGATAAAAAATATCACATAAATTCAAAGACATGTCAATATTAATGAAAAATGATTAAAGTAAACTAAGACACCTTGTAGTATAACACAGATGTAGAATTATATTCTCACAGAGATATTGTTTTGAAGTTTTCCAGGAGGCATCAGTGGATCAATAAAGAGCAGAATTAATCCTTAAAACACTGGGAAATGTGCAGCTCAGGCTTTCATTTATCTTGCACTCATGGAGCTGCCCCGTGTATATCAGGGATCTGACAGCACTGTGTGAGATTGCTGCTGCACCATCTGTGCAGCAAATGCACACCTAGGCTCCAGGGAAATGCTGGAGGAGTGCAGAGGAATTTTTAACTCAGTGTTTCTATTTAAATATTCTGTGGAATCTCACTGCTGACCCAACGGTAAAATATTGCTAATTATTGGACAGTAACAGTAAATGTTAGAAGAGCTTCTTTGTAAATAAGATTGGCTCTGTGAATATATAGGACACAAAACCCTGCCTTGGAGAGGACAAGTAGAATTCTGGCACTCACATAATGAGACCCAAAATTAATCTGTCGTGTTCTTATATAGATGGTGTATTGAATTTATTTATTTTCACACTACTCTGATCTTGGAGGGAAACTACACTTCAAAGTGGAAAAATAGCCTTGTAATACTCTGCAAGAGGTTTTTTAATGTCATACACAGATGAGGAAGATACTCAGAATAAAAGGAAAAACCAAAGTACTGAATATAGAAGCTGATAGAGTGTCCTTCACAGAACATAATATTTAAGCAAGATATCAAAGCATTTGCTCTTTTGACAAACATGCTTTCTGTTGTGTAAATAAAAAATAAAGGCTGGGCTGACTGAAACATTGCCCAATTAAGTATAATTTACTTCATTAGTATCAGGAGATTCCTTGGACATCTGTATTCTATGTGATTTTCTTTGCAATTTTCTGTATCTATATTCCTACTGAAGTCCTTAGAAGTTTAAAGCTGCCATGTGAATTCGGTTGTTTTCTCATTTTTAAATAAAAATAAATTTCTTACATACTTAGTTCATAAATAAAAGCCACGTGTTTCTAACCACCTTTCCAGTACCACAGAGACAGGTTTGTATCCCATTTACAATAAGTGAATAATTATTTTAGGAAATGTAAGTGTTCTTTTGCTACCACACACACAGAGCTCTACCCACTGGGAAGCTGCAGATTAAGAAAAGATGACAAGCATGATTTTCTTTTGACCCTCTCATGATCAAATACACATGACTGGCAGCTGGAACTTCATAGGAAGAACAAACAAAAGCAACGGCAAGAAGCACCCTGAGGTGCTGAGGCTTTCCAGCTGCAATGCCTCTGGGACACAGCACAGCTGCCTGCTAGAAATGCCACACAGGGAGGGAAGAAGTGAGTGGAATTATCAGCTGCTTGTGATGACAATGTTTAGTTTTAGTAGGTTCTTCTACTCAGATTGCAAAGCTGACACGTCTTGGGATTTTCAAACACACCACGGGAGGAACAATGGTGTGGTTTACCATGAAAATAAGCTGCCTAATCTACACACAATTGAAACAATAAATGGAAAAATGGTCAGAAAAAAAAAATGTGGTCACCTGATAGGTTTTGATCAATGTGGAGCCACAAAACAAACAAACAAACAAAACCTGTAACACAATTATTCTTGTATATGACTCCCAAATATGCTCTAAGTTAATCAGGAACTCGCAGGTTTTCCTTTCTTCATTCCTGAGAACACTCCTTCAAACGCTTTCCACTCTGAGGATTTCACTCTGGTTTTGCCATTGCCATCAGAGCTTGCATTAACTCGATCTACCTCCTACCTACAAAAGGCTAATTATTGATCTCAGTTAGGCCCATAAACAGTGCTTTTACATTAAGCAAGGGTCATTAAATACCAAGGGAAAACACTTTCTTCTCCAGATGTTATTCTTGTTGTCTCTATGCAAGGGTTGTCTCTATGTCTCTCAGCATTTGTTCACCTGCAAAGACTTCGAATTAACATTCTTTAACCTAAAAAAATATGTACAACTTATTAGAGATGCAGCTGTTGGCAGCTGTAGGCACCATTACTGATCCATGCACCACATTAATTCATTTTCTCTGGGATGACTCAGAGTAACTCTATGGGTTTCATCACTTTACAATTTTACCTTCTGTGCATTTTCAGAACACTCTGGTATGATTTTACAAAAGTAAATATATACTTACATTATCAATTTTACCTCCTTTAGAGGGATAGGGCTGAATACCCAGCATGAATCCCTTGAAAGCCACCAGTAATTAGTAAAAATACTTTGCACAGCATGAGTAACACTTTTAATTTTTAAAATAATATTAAAATTTCTGTGCTTGTAAATGGAAATTCTATGGTATCTGTTATGCATTCAAGATCTATTTCTTGACTGGGAGTTTTAAGTGAAGAC
Source organism: Calyptomena viridis (assembly GCA_013390005.1). Taxonomy (NCBI): domain Eukaryota; kingdom Metazoa; phylum Chordata; class Aves; order Passeriformes; family Eurylaimidae; genus Calyptomena; species Calyptomena viridis. The sequence goes on along the minus strand of WEIV01006062.1, from coordinate 21,243 downwards.
CACATCACTGACATCTGGTTTTTTCTCTCCAAAAAGATATACAATAGAAATCAGTGTTATTAAAGAGAAACTGCTATGCAATCTGGTCAGGTACTTTAGTCCAAAATGTTACACCTGATCTGAATGAATTGCTGAAGACATGGAAAAAACCAGGCCTCATGCAGCAGAGTAATCTCAGGTCTCTGAAGGAGAAGACAGAGAATCATCATTTAAATTTCTATGAGATTATAAATACATAAAAATATAAAGAGGACACAGTTCCTTCCATTTGCTCTGGTATATTCCTCCAAGGTGAGAGTTTTCCAAGACAATCACTTAGTTATTTTCCTGTGTGTACATCACTTGTTTGTCAGTGAGTGACTTCAGGGGCTAAAGAAGAGATGGATTATGAATAAACTAACTCTTGCTTTCATGGGATGCATAATTAAGAGAGTTTGTGAGAAAAAGAATGGGTATTTCATGGAAAATGTGCTGAAAGTGGGCAGAGAACCCAGAAATCCTCCAGTGGATAATGTAAGGCAAGAACTCACAGATTCTCAGAGCAGGCTGGAGGAGAAACCTCTTCTGGGTTGGTTGCAAGAGATCTGGTTTCTTGTCTTGGGCTTTTATCTATTTTACTTAGATCTAATAATCAGAAAACTCTGAAATACATGTTTTGAGTATTTCCAGCTATAATTATTAATACAAGATAGCTGTGATTACCAAAATTGCCGTGCAAAAGCTTTCAGATAAAACAATTATTTGGCAAAAAGGCACACTAAGCCATTGCAGAATGCTTCGGGAATTCATTAGGTTTTGCTGGATTGGGAGGGGGAACCTCTGAATTTTCTTGAGAAATAATTTTTTTACGAGAGACTTCAAAATTTTGGCAGTTCTTTTATGTTTTTAAATGTAAATGTTAATTTTAATGTAAATATTAATTTTAATGTAAATATTAGCTATATCACTTGATAATTTGTAACTTTTAAGAAAAGAGTTATTAAAAGAAAATAAACTAATAAATTCTGGTATTTTGAATCAATCTCAGTGTTCAGTTAAATCTTTTCAAAATTATTTGGTGTAAAAGACAAGCCAAGAAATCTATTATTTACCTCCTTGTAATCATGATTTTTCTGCAATTGTAATCACAATGTAATCACTCATATATTTTTTCTTTTTTCACACTAAGAAAAATTAGATTATATCATGATTAAACAGCAAGGCAACAGCCAGTGTAAAGGAAATAATGACTAGATTTGAGGATGTCTGTGAATTCTTAAAGTAAGATTGCTACCAAAAAACCTTCACTATATAATTCACAAATTATTTTTGGGCTTTTTCCCATTTTATGAATGGTCTATTCTTCTGCTTTTATTAATATTGTTGACTAGCTACAACAGGTGACATTTTTATCCCCTTAGGCTGTCCATTATCCAAATGAAGGGCCATCTGGAAAGGGATTCTGTTCACTGAAAAATGTGACAGAGCTGATGGCTTTTTAACTGCAAGTCATCTATGATTGCTGGTAAACACCGAAAATTAGCATTGATCCCCCTCAAATGAAAAAACCAACAACAATAAAGTACTTCAGACAGGCTTATGGAAACACCTTCTCCACAGATGTGCATGCTAATTAATAATTGTAGATGGCAACCCTTCCTCATTTTTGTAAATTAATGCCAGTTGAATTCTCTAAAACAAATAAACCTGACTACAGATGGGGCAGCGACTTGTCTATGCCCAGCACAGCATATGTAGATTAGGAAATGGGGTGGGACTGAAATCCTGCCACGCTACAAACAGGTAGTAGACAAGTGCCATTACCATAACCTGCCACACTCAGAAAATCAGATAGTTCGTCCTTTTGCCCACCAGGTTCCGTTCTGGGAGGGTTTCCAAAGCAGGAGGTGGATGCTGAAGGTGTTCAGCACAAAGGCTGTGGCCAGGAGGGACTCGAGCAGCAGCCACACATTCAGAGGCACAATAAGACTGTCACCATCTGGGCATCAACAACCTTCTAAAATGTGTTTTGCACCAAATGTATGAGAGGAACTGAAATAGAAAATTAAAATATAGTCCACTCGTGTCTTCCAGCAGTATCGTGTTCTCCTTGTAGGGAATACACACCTGCAGTGAATGTACTCACCAGAGTCAACTGGAAAATATTTGTCAGGCTCTGCTGGAATTGAACCAGACTCTCCAAAGGTACCAGCAAAAACTCAGAAAGGGTCTGACATATCCTGACAAAGTTGTAACCCACTATGAACAGAAGCAGAGAGGATCATAAGCCTCAGAAAACAGTTTCATAGTTTCAAATATACTCTGAACTATCATTCTAAACATGTATATTTTATTATGAAACTGACACATTTAGTAATTTTAAAAAAATTGTTCCACTTGAACTGGACACAAACTCATTATCTTTTGAGCCATTGACTGAAAATATGTTTGGAGGCATTATTTTCGTTTTGTCATCTGAGATCAGAACTACAACACTCAGTGTTTACTCAAGTACCTTTACACTGACATTGAAAATATGCATAAAAAATTCTTCAACATACTTGGTCACCTCAAAAGGCATTAAGAATATAAATATCTTGTCTTAGAAAAATCATCATTGAATCTGATCATTGAATGCATCAGAACCTATAATGACAAGAGGACTAACAACCCTTGATTTACTTCTGCTTACTTTTTCTTACTGGAAACCATCTATATCATTCTTTCTGCATCTGGTGCCATCCTGGTGAATGCTTGAGGAGCAATGTAAGATTCCTCACCCTTGATCTAGCAGGTGTGTGACTACAAGGCTTACACAATGCTCATATATCAAACTGATTGCAAGGAAAAACTTCAAAGGAAAAAAAGATCTACAGCAAAAATATCAGAGCTTTCAAATGCACCAACAAATAAAAGCAATAGACTTTGTCACAGCAAAAAAACAGGAAAGAATTTTAGTTTTAAAGTACTGCTCTGCACAAAATAGCAAACAGAACAATCAAATTATTGTCTGCTTGTCTAACACGAAGGCAGCATTATCCACAAACATCCTGCAGCTAGGAGATAAGATGCTGGAGTAGTACTGTAAAATGGTTTATAATGCAACCAACAATGGTTTGGTAATTTGGACATTTCATATTTAATGAAAAACTGTTTAAATCAGAAATCATCAGACAAGCATTGACAAAGCTTATTTATACTATGTTTGTGTCTCCAATCAGTGACTGAATTCTCTCCATTTTTAAAAAGTACCCTTTAAACATGGAATAAGTTATATGCTTGGTATTACTTTTAAATTAAACCACACAACCAGTATGAATAAAAGGAAGCCTAAAGCATTCCATAATAACAGAGAGAGGAACTGGCCAGCAGAACACTTGTTTTTTCACAGCAGATTTGAAGTGCACTGTAATGTAATGTATTGCAAATTATTTCTAGCTCTCCCTGACATCACAAATCACAACCTGTATAAAGGCACATGAGCAATCAAAGATCCATTTGAGCTGGCTCATATGTGCATGTGCTCAGAGCTGCTGCTCCTCAGAGCTCTAGAATCAGGACTGCAAATATTTTTCATTAGTTTCTCTTTTCATCAAAGCTGTGAAAAGAACAAAGAGATGGAATCAAATGTAAAAAAAATGAATTTGGTATATAAGGCCAGTGTGCATTTTAAGGCAAGGTTTTACCTGCTCTGGGTATGTGTGTCCACATATATTCATACTCAATTTCGGAACAGACAATATTTCATAAAGTAATCACAGAAGAAGTCCCCTGCTGCCCTTTCAAGAAAAGGTTTCTCAATCTTCAAATCAAAATGTGCAAACAGAATCTTAAGTCCCATATTGAATATATCATGATAATTAGGATCTTATTCTCCAAAACATCATATTATGCAGAACAGTAGCTGCCAAATAGCACCTTTTTCTTTTCATTAAGATGAAATGGTTATTAATGCCACTCTTGATATGCAGGTACACACAATGTATCTATATATTGTTACTTCATAAAAGACATAATTAGACCATATACCAAGATGTAATTAAGAGAAGTGTCTTTCAAACATGAGTAGAAGGTATATCTGGAATTTAGAACTGTTAGAATTACTTATAAAGTCTCTACCGTGCACTGAAGAAGACAACACCCAGAATTCACCTCTAAAGAACACATATGAGGAATAAAAGTGCAGACTGCACCAAGGAGCTAAGCTGGCTCTCATCATTGGCTGGACATTGGTTATTGGTTAAAAAATGAAGATTTGATTTCAGGTCATGGAGTGACACATTTGCTAAATGCTAGAACTATGACTGAAATATTTTACTTGAATTGGAATTAAAAATCTAATTTATTTCTTTAATCTTATCTGCACGAAGCAATCAAGACTATTTTGTATAGCAATTAGAGTTGACAGGGGAACAAGGGGTCAATATTTACCATTTTTCTCATTTCTTCCCATTTCTCAGAGGCAAAACTGAAAAGAAGTAGTATGATAGGCTTTTTTAAATGGAGAGCAGAGAGATAAAAGTAGTTAATATCTTGGATAATAATTTAGCAATGACTTAGCAATGATTAAGGAGTATCTGAAGAGAAAATATATACATCCCTATATTCACACATAGAATGAAGAAGTAAATTTGATAGTACTGTTCATTTAAGGAAAGATTCTTTTTCAACAGAAAAAAAAAAAAGTGAAATTCATTAAGTCTTCTAATATAGGGCTGGAAGGTATCTCAAAACCTTAGGTGGTCATAAAATCCATCTCCCTCAACAGAGCAGGATAAGCTACACTAAAATGATTTCTGACAGCTGTTTCCTTAATCTGGTCTTGAAAAATCTCCAGTGTGTGGAAGAAACTGCAGCATCCCAGAGTGACATATCCAAGTCCTTAACTATTGTTACAGTTATAAAAGTGGTTTGGGTTGCTTCTCTTTGCTGATGTCCAATCTAAAGCTCCCTCACTAAAAAAGAATCACATTACTTGCTGTCCTATCCCATATCCCAATCTGCAATGGACATGGAGAACAATTTATTACCTTCCTATTTGTGATAACCTTTATTCCTTTTAAGACTGGTATCCTCTCTCATGTCAGTTGTATTTTCCCTTCCAAACAAGCCCCGTTCTGTCAATCTTTTCTGAGAGATCATATTTTCTCTGATCATATCTGTTTCCCTCCTCTGGGCTGGCTCTGACCACTCTGCACCTTTCCCCATATGTTTAAAATCAGACACATTGGTACAGCCCAGAGTCTGCCCACATGACTATAATTAGCAAATCCTGCAAATTTACAATAAACAGACAGCACTATTTTCAGAAATCTTTACTCATTAAGAAGCTGAGGCACATTTCTAACCATCAGTGCACGTATATCCAAGTGGTACAATTTTATAACTGCTACACCAAATATTGAAGCACGTTAGGAGACCTATAGCTTGAATCTGTCAGGGATTTATTGTAATAAAAAACTTAAATACTGTAAAATGAGCAACAACTGAACCAGTCACGACCTGTCCCTGACAATAAACACTGCAATGACCAAAGGAAGAAACAGCTGAACACTAAACCTCTGACACACTGCTGGGTGAGGGCCAGCTATGACAGAGCCCCTTCACACTGAAATAATGAATCCTCCAAGTGATCAGCCCTCAAAGTTATCAAGTTTCAGAATTAAGAAAGTTGTCTGAGCAGCTCCATAAAATGTTGAACTGCTTCAAGCTGCTCTGAGGGAAGCAAACATCATTAAAGAGGTACATCTCTGCTCTTTGGCATGTTTATGATTAAAACCTAGAAGAAAAAGAACTTGTACGAGCACTTGGATATGCATAAGAAAAAAATCCAATTGCCTTAAAGATTATGTATGAAAGGAAAATTAAATTATTCATGTTGTTGCTTATACATAGCTTTTCCAGTCTTCCTTACTTTAAAATCAAATTTAATACACAGGTTCTCATCCCTCTCAGAGCAACAAAGTTTGCTATTAGTAAGTCCCCACTAGTAGTATAGTAAACTCTGCATTGATCCATTGTTGATGTATGTATTTTAGGACTCCAGTTCCACAAGTGTGTGGCTATGTGAATTCTGTGTCTAGAAACACAAAATAAACATGCACAAAAAGGCCTCCTTAATCATCTTACCACTGTGTTCAGCCTAATTTTAAATCAGGTATCAGGGAAGGGATTTTTGTTCTTGGGAGAGCTTTCCAAAATTACATAGTTATTAAGGTAACAGACAGTCAACACAGAGTTATTAAGATATTATGATATTATAACTACAAGTAGACTTTCTTTCTCTACTTTTTTTTAAACAAGGTACTTTCATTTCAGTATAAGAAAGCTGCACTAGGAAATGACCAGCAATAGGTCATTAGCCACAGCTAACAAAATAAGCCAAAATAAAACTTGTTCATTTAAAAGCCTTTTCATTTTCTAAATTAAAATTATTCAAATGCCTTCATTTGAAAGTTGTGGTGAGGTTGCTTTTATTTTTTTCTTTTGGAGAAAAGGGTCACAAAAACTTCAGTCCTGATTACTTCAGAGTACTCTTCATCTTTATTGCATCTGGCAGCACAGGAAAGCACAGCTTAATTTATTGTAGGATAAGTGCCCTCACTGAGTCCATAGAAAAAATGAGGGCATTAAATTATTCTATCTCCAACTAACTGCAAAGATTAGTGTCTTTTATGATTCCTATGGTATTAACTATAAAATTTATAATGCTTTCAATGAAGCCATCTTGGAATTTTTCATTCAATTACAATAATAACTTCTAAAATTTTGATTTGTTATTGAAAACAAAGCTTAAAACACCTGATATTTCAGTGGAATAGAAACAATGGAATGTTTTGAAACAGCTTTGATTTTACCTTTCTTCCCATAGCAAAAGAAAGTATGTGGTAAAATTCCTTAGCACATCAAAAAAATCCATAAACAGACATTTTCCCACTGAAACTAGTATTTAACTGAAAAAAAAAACATTTATTATGTCAGAATTCTAGTTCAAAAAATTAATTGTTAAAAAATTGCAGATAATATGAATAAATTTGTTAACTGTCTCTAAGTTTTTAACTTCTGAAGGTTGCAAAGAAAGCAAAATTCTTGATGTTCAGCATTCTTGCTCATACGACCTCTAGAGAGCAGGTTACTTTCATCAAAATGGCACTGGATTAGCCAAAATTTTGGATGCCTCATCACTACACCTGCCTCTTCCAACCCTGCCTTCTCTTTCCTGTGGCATTTCCTTGCAGAAACCTGGTTTACAAAAACCACTGGTTTATTTTAGTGCAATACTGTCACTGTTTAACCTCAGTCACCAGCTCAGCTCCACAGTGGCTCACTCCCCTCACTGGTGGGACTTGGGAGAGAACTGGGAGTGTAAAATGAGAGAAAAGTCACTGATTGAGATAACAAGAGTTTAACAAGTAAAGCAAAACCTGGACACTAAAGCAAAGCAAACCAAGGAATTCATTTGCCACTTCCCAAGGGCAGGCAGGTGTTCAGCCAACCCAGCACAGCAGGGCTCCACCACAAGTAACAGTGACTTGGGAGGACAAATGCCATCTCCCTGAATGCCCACCCCCTTCCTTCTTTTTTACCAGCTTTGTACTCTGAGCATGATGTCGTGTGGTCTGGAATATCCCTGGGATCAGTCCCCTCCCAGAACCCTGTCCCTGCTCCCTGGTGGGTGGGGAGGAGAGCAGGAAAGGCCCCGACTCTGGAGCACTGCTCGGGAATATGGAAACACCCCAGAGTTATCAGCAGTGTTTCCAGCCCAAATCCAAAACACAGCCCATCCCAGCTGCTGTGAAGAAATTAACTTTACCCCAGTCCAACCCAGCCCAAATCTGCGAGAAGCGAAGGCAAGTGGAAGGGAAGGCTGTTCTGCAATTACAAGCCCCTGCTGTGCCAGAGCAGAAAAGCAATATGAACAGCTGTGAGGACCCATTCTAGTGGAAATACCTTCGAAACAATGTTATTTTGGGGGTCATGTACCTCTCACCATCTCACTATTACCTTTTTTCCTCTTCCCTTTGGCTATTTTCTCTGGCAGTCACCTTTGGCATCCCTTCACCACACTATTTAAAATTCCTGGTCATCTATCAAATGACCATTTGCTAAACATATGGCTGAATATCTCTTAGTATGCAAATTTGAAGGCATAGTGAACAATTACACTCACATTTAACCTAAAGCATTCATGCAAACCTATGAAGGCACAAAGGCCAGTGGTATTCCTATGTCTCCCTTTAGTGCATCACTGTTCTTGGATGGTTTGCATATCAGGGCTTTGGATTGATAATCTTGAATCCCACACATCAGCTTTACTGCCAGAGTGCTGAATGCTGCCTAAATTTTTCACAGACAAGGTTTTCCAAATAACAAACATAAAGTTATTGTATTACTTTTACCTTTAGTGTATAAATTATTCCTGCAATCTGTAGTGTTACTAAAATTAATCCTGTGAATTGTGTACATATCAAATGCAACCCTGTTCATTCAGAAATATGACTGATATTTTGCCCTCTTCTTCCATCTAAATACCTCAAATAGTACGAAATGCATGAGAACTATTTAGACATTTTTAATAAGTCAAAAAGTCAAACGGTTTGTGGATGTGAACCAAGGGAAATCCACCAGTCTCAGGGAATTGTACCATCCTAGAGAATGCCAAAATGCATTTTGGATGCCAGAACGCCATTTTGCATTTCGGATGTGTAGAGGATGCCAAAATACATTTTGAACACCTAGAGGATGCCAAAATCTAGGAAGGGGACTGACTGGAGAGAGAGAGGGTAGGAACACATGCTGGCTTCCAGTCTACATGACAGGCTAGAGAGAATTGGTATGTGATCCTAGGTAACATTAAGGCTCCTTATTTTCTCCAACACCATGAAAATTCTAGGCAAAAAGGTGCGACTCCTCTCACATCTAAACACCTAACTCCATTTTGGTTTGGGATCTATCTGCATCTCTGAAATTTTAGTGGTGGTTTCAGCTCTTGTAAGAAAGCTGATCTTTTTTAACCTTTTTTAATCTCTAATATACTGTTACATACTGTATTTTTGTGCTGCAAACCTGAAAAGTGTTCTTTTCCCCTTAGCAGAGTGAGTCCCAAGACATCCAAACAAAGGTCCATGGCCTCATCACTCAGTCTTCCCTAATGTCCCCAGTGACTCCTTCCACAGATTTAGCTCTTATCTGAGCTCGCTATCACCCCAGGAAAAGATGGATGAATAGTTTCCAGTGTAGCTGCCACAGATGTCCCACTCCATAGATCACCCAGGAAGTTTTGCTGAAGCTCTGTGTAGTCTGGACTCGCTGTATCATATCAGATGTCATCCCCCATTGCCTGGGGCCTGGGAAACCAGACACTCTCTGGTGGCAGAAAGCCATGTCAGAATAATAATCAGGTCACATTATCAGTCATGATTGTGGGAGTTAAAACTTACAGGAGTAGTTTACAAAACTCCTAATGAGCTCTTTGCTGTCTCATGAAAGAAACCCCACTGACTTGAGGGATCCCAGCAGCATGTATTAGACAGGCAGCTGACAATCAATACGTGGTGGAATAAGGGCTATTTGTGTAGTTCCTACAAGCACACATCAGGCCTGTACAATAATCAAAAGTCAGCCATCCAAACTCAAACTGAAATGACAGATAGATGGAATATCTGAAAGGACACATGCATTGTATTCAGGCAAGTCTTCCTAACATCTATTCTGACGTGACAAAATAGAAAGCTGCAGACCTGCTCCAGAGGGGTTTAGTGAACAGAACCTCACACATTTGCTTGCAAATTTGAACCTGACCAACTATAGCCTCTAAGGGGAAATATCATCTTTCCTCTTTCCTTTTATTGGCTTATTTACCCTCTCTCCTCGGCACCATAATAACTATACACCCCTTCAGAGGAACTGAATAGCTTATTCTGTAACACACATGTTTTGGAGAAGTTCAGTGCACATGTTCTATTCAGTTCTCCTGATCATTAAAATCAGAGGAAATTGCTGATAAAAAGGTAGTGAAGTTTTTGGACATGAGATTAAGACTGAAAGACTACAGGGTTTTTTTATAAAGAGCAACTATAAGAAGCTACTTTATTATTTTGTAACCTATACCCAAGGCTGATGATTTGAAAAAGCATCACGTTATAGAGCTGCAAGAGTCACGGTCCAAAGCTCAATTCCACCATAGGTGGATTGACTCTTTTGTGTGACAAGTGTGACTGATCTCGGGAGACTCACAGGATAACAAACCATGTCTTTTAATTATACTATCAACCATTATGACATTCTCAAAACCAAAAAATTGCCAAAACAATGGAGATTTCAGTCTCTCTAGATTTATCTCAAGAACAATCAATTACAAGTCTTTGAATTGCTATTGACACATGCTTTGAATTAAAACCAGCTTATGCCACGGGAAATGTTACTGGTATAATAGATTCAGGGATATTCAAGGAATTCAGCTGCAGATAGAAAGACTGACAGTACCACTTAAGTTTTCCTTTACAACAAAAAATAGTCAGAACGAGAGGAGAAAGAACTGAATTACATTACAAATTGACAGGTCTGATATGGAGCCTGGTGAAAAGTTTTTATTAAAATCTAATTGCCTGAATAACCCTCCCCTAAGAATGCACTCAATAACAGACAATTAACCACTGTTTGGATGATGTCATTTATTCTAATGAGATCCATGCTCCCTACTTTAAAGACATACAAATAGATGTATCAAAGGCATTCAGATGCCTAAATGTCTCTAGTGAATAGTGCCATTAGCACCTAATTCAGGGTCATACTAACATATCTTAGTCAACCAAACTGCTAGATTCTTAACCTCTTTTTAATTTTAAAAAATTTAAAATTTTTAATTTTAAATTAGAAACTTCTGATATTTCTTATTGTGTTAAGATTAAGAATGAAGATAAAAAGAAAATTAAGATATGGCAGTTTATATATATGTTAAACATCAGTCTGCACTTTCAAAAAATGCATGCTGATGAAAAATTAATCACACTGTATTACTCATTATCCCTGTGAAAAAGAAACCCTGTCTCTACAATGTACTCTATAAACCAAGGTCAATACAGGGATTTTGAAACTTTTCTTTGTTCCATGTATTATTTTGAGTGATATATGCCTCAGTTAAAACACTCATCTCCTTATATCTCCCATGCCAGCCCACCATGATCTTGAGCAAAGTTTCTTACCTATCAGTATCAACAGAAGCAGCAGTGGGCTGGGAGTTTGGTCCTTAGCTTGAAGGACAAGTTCAATTGCTGCAGGACAAAGTCCTAACAGCAGTCTGACAGCCCAAAAGACTAAAGATGTCATTAGTCTTAAAACCACTAATACATCCTCCCTTTAGGATTTTTCTAAATTACTGTGTGATAATGCTGGTCTATCAAAAAATATGTCTTGGAAATATATTTATATGAAATTCTATCTGCTTAATTGAAAGCATGCTTTCGAATTAAACGCAGATAAATATTGGTATGTAAGCCATGGAACATTTATTTCAGATGTGGTTTTGGTTTATAGTTCTAGTTTGATTGGTTTTTGGTTGATGGCATTACAGGGAGAGAAAATTGCTTTGCTGCCCTTTCAAAGGCACGTCAGCACTTGAACAAAGTCTTCCCTGTCCTCTGAATTCTTTTGCAAGTGCCATCAAGTCCAAGTTTATGCTCATTCATAAAATGTGCACAAGTTTAGTTGCCTGTGAGTCTCCTGAACACAGGCAGCAGTGGGACAGCTGGCAGGGTGACTCTTGGAGCCAACATGAGGAATGACAACAGTCCAAGGAGATGCAAGAGGCTCTGCCTTAGTCTGGGCAGCTGGAAGGTGTTGTGTGCCAGGTGGTACATTCAGGGCTAAGCAGCACAGCCATTTGTACTTACAGGAGTTTGGCACGTTTGTCTGGGTGAACTACATTTTCTAAAATCAAAAGAGCTGAGAGAAATAGAAAGAAGATGTAATATGAGGTTGAAATAAGCCTGAGATATGTGAAGAAAATGTTTGGGGGAGTTTTTGCATAAAAGTGTTACTGCATACATTATACAGCTTCCTTGATTGAACTGCATGTTATCTAGAGAATTAAACTAGGTGATGTAGCAGATCTACTTGTTTATTTACACCTCCAGCCATATTAAAAAAACTTTCCTCTGGAACACCTAAGAGTATTGCCTAAGCAGTCAGGTGGGAGTTTCCTAATAACTGATGTTCCTGAAAGCCTGAGGTTCTAATGTCCTACTTCTCCACCATACAGAATCCATGGATAAGATAGTGAGTACTCAGAATTATTTTAATGCAGATGATAGCTAAGTGTCATGTGGGAGCTTTCTCTCTGCAGTGTTTCTTTCAAAATGTTGCTTATCTGAGATGTTTCTACCTACAGTGCTTGCTTTGGTGCACGCCAGGCCTGCACAGATGTGTGCACACCTGGAGTGTGTCACAGACAGTGGCACTGCCCTGCTCCTGCTCCCTGCTGACTGACACATCAATGAAGTCCTGAGTTTTCCAGAGCAGCAGAGCAGGACAGATCTTAGAACCCCTGGTACCCCAAATGAGTTTAGATCATGGTGCTTAGGAAGCTGTAAGAGATGGGGATGAATTTTGCCAAAAGTCTCACAAACAAACTCAAAGCCATGGAATTTTGATTCAGCTGTTCTCCAGATACTGAGAAGAGACAATAGCGAAATATCAGCACAGAAATCTGAGTTTCTGAAATATGTTCCCACATCAGCACAAAGTCTGCAAACACTACTACTATGTCAGGCCAGCCCACTGGTCCCTTCGGTGCCATCTCAGTAAATAGTTTGCTACCTGTTGTCTTGTGCAGGGATGATACATCTCCACCAATGCCCTGAGCCAATTATGCTATTGTGTAGATAAGAGGAAAATGCTTTCCTGACTCCTTTTGTGATTGGTGAAGGCTCTGAACCATGAAATTTTATTACTGTTATTTTAGTAAGAACTGCAAGTATCCTGAAATGATCCAGGCTTTTTAAAATTTCAGTCTCAACTTATTCCCCCTGGCAGAAATCCAACAAGCTTTAAATAAAATGTGCAGAGAAATTTTTCCTCTTCAACTCTTTGTAAATTTCCTGCTATTATTTCTAAGGATAACTTGTCCTTGTACTCTAAAAAAGGCAGGATCACCACTAGGGACCCTAATATTAACAGTGAATTTGAAGTGAAGTATTACCCAAGAGAAACATCCTGTTCCCAATTTTGCCATCTGTTTTGTTTCTACACGATGCTCAAAGAGAAAGAAAAAGAATCTATTAAGCAGAGCACATATTTTTCTTATGATATGAGATATAAAGCTTTACCAAAACGTGTCTTCAAAAGTTGCAACAGAAGACTGTAGTTTGAAGCCTGAAGTAAAGAAAGTGTTAATTTGAAGCCTGAAGTAAAGAAAGTGTTAATTAACACGCATAATAGAAATGGTAATAAAATGCCAGGACTGAGAAAGAGGAGAGGAAATGATGTAGTTCTCACTTTAACATTCTACGTCACACATTCAATTTGAGGGATTGAAGGGCACAAGAGAAGGGAAAAAAACAGACAATCTACTGTGCTAGGAAAAAAAAAAGAAGTTGCCTATAGCAGATTCTCTGCACTGGTCTCATATTTAACCCTCAGACAGTTTAACAGCCGTGGCTAATGGCCAGATCAGGAAGGCTGTAACTCTCAGTGCAGAACCAGCCAAAGGGGAGCTGCACAAGGCAATCAGCCAACCTTGCAATTTAGCTGGGGTTTTATAGCAACAAATACAACTGGCATGGCTCACTATAATCTTCACGCTGCAATTTGTTCTTTAACTTTTGTAACTGTATTCCATTATGTAAATTGTGTTGTAAGTAACTGCATTTTTATTGTTAGAGCTTGTCCAGTGATAAGCCTGAACTCTTTGTAACACCAAGAGGAATCCAAAGATCCTCAAAAGAGGCAAATTCAATCACTGTCCAGCACCAAGTGCAGAAACCTCAGTACCCTGACAGGTGACAAGGTTCACCTGGACAGGAGTGAACACATCACTTAGTGTGAACACACTAAGAAAAGCTTCTCTAATATATATTTACCTGAAAAAAGATAGCTAATGACAGATATTCAGGATTTCTTAGTGACGTATTTAGTGCTCTGAATGTGCTAATAATTCTGAGGTATAACAGGAGCTGTTAAGGGAGAGAGATCATACCAGAGAAGGAATTTCATTTTGAAGTTGCGATTTATCTGCCTTCTCATTTCCTCTGCATGTTGAAGTTCCGGACCAGACATGTACTAACAACAAGGACATTCCAAAGAACCAGTGGCAAAACCAGGGATGTAAAATAAGTTTTAAACAAACCAGTTCTTACTAAGCCAAGACTTGGGCATCTGTGGAAATGACCTTAAAGTTAAGAGAGAACGGGATTGTGCATGTGGAAGAAAAGAAAACTGCATGTCTGGGCAAAGATTTCTGTTCCAAACAAGACTCTATATGCAGGATTCTGTGGAGAAATGGAAAAAACTTGAACTTGTTAGAATTCAATACCTGCACCTCAAGCAAGTATCAAGAAAGGTAGAGAAACTGAGGCCAAAATACAAGAAAAAGTTATTGCTATGTTAGATCTGTTTTTCAGATAATTGAGATAAAATTGAATACTTTTTCCCTGTGTTTTAGATTTCTCAATTATATAGTTTTTCCTTACTTCCAGCTATACACTCACCAAATCTAGCAGGGAAGGTCAATGGACCCACTTTTACATATCTAAAGGGCTGCCCAGCTAAGCAGTCAGGGTTTCCAACATGCAGATGTAAACTAAAAGCTTTGTTTCACTTGGAACATAGAGAGAAAGTGCAGAAGAACATATGAACCCTGACTGCCCAAAGGGGTTCCAGGCATCTCACCAGGTGGACAGGGAGTCTTTGAGAGTGTTACCTGCATGGCTCTGATTTTGGTTATCCAGATCACACATTTATTCTCCTAAATAAATCCCCTGCCTTAACAGATGGGTTGTGATCTGCTCACTCTTTTGAAAGTCTCCTGCCTGACTCTCAGGTGGAGGCAATGGGACATTGCCTGCTCCAACTGTACGAGCAAACAGTGAACAACCAGCCCTGAAAATAAATATTCTGGGACAATATGGGCTTAATCAACTGTGGTTTCTGAAGACACTAGAACTATTCCCAGACTTTATGGTCTCAAAACCCAGAAAAATATAAATAGAGTTCTTCCCTAATTACCTGTTAAAACCACTACTGAAAATAAAGACTTTCAGGAGGGTGGAATTAACCCCAGCTGAACTGCATAATTCATCAGATTGAAATACTGGATGTAATGGAACTAGAAACATCTTAGGGGAAGATATTTGATGGGTTAGAAGTAACTATCACTACAAAATTAATTGGATAATTTGGACAAAATCAGTCCTAGACTGAGCATGCTGCTGAAGTCCTATATGGGAGATTATCCTTGGAGAAGAGAAGACTTATTTGTTTAGTGAAGATCTTTGGGAATGAGTCTTCCCAGCAAAATGAGAGCATTCATTTTTGACAATAAACAATTAATTTGCTCAATTTGCAGAGGATTCTACAAATCACTTCAGCCTGTTCCTACATTCTGCTGAACACATCCTAAGAAAACAGAACAACACAGATACTTCTGCAACTGCCTGCAAAAGAGGAAAGACAAGAGTGCAGAGATCACGGGGGACCATGGGGGCAAAGGTGCCGCTGACATTGTTATTATTTCAAGTAGCAAAGTTGGCAAGTGCTTGATTTCTGTTACCAGGAGGGCCTGAATTTCTGCTGTTTGGCTCAAACAAGTGTAAGAGGAAAATCAGTAAAGTGTAAAATCAGTAAAGTGTAAAATCAGTAAAGGCTTGTACCTAAAATTTCTGCACACACAAGCTCCCGTGGCAAACCACTTTGGTAGCACCAGTATTTCCTTTCTCATTGATTCATCTGCCTTGTGTTTCAGCACCTCTCCCTGTCACCGGAGCTAGAAATTCAGACTAAGGAGAGGAACATCACTTTTCTTGGCTTTATTTCTGGGCAAAAGAAGTAGGTAACCACAAATGACAAAATGCTGCAATTTGCCCTTTTAGAAAAAGACTCCTCAGTGTCAATTCCATGTGCAACTTTTCACACAGTGAAAAACAGGTGGGACAGACTGACTTTCACAGGTTCCTTGAGGTGGGATAGGATATACTTACAAACTTGAATTTGAGTTCATTCACTCGAGGAGATGAGGAGTTTGCCATCTAAATGGCCAGAAAGGAAAAGAGGAACCAAGAGAATAATCTTTGCCATGACGTACAGCGCCTGGGAAGATCACACAAGATTTTGTCCCCAGTTCACCCTTCTCCTTCTTTGACACCAAGACTAAAAGCTTGAATATGAAATTCAAACATTTTTCTTCTCTCAGATACATAATCTAAATAATTAAGGTACCTAAAGCACTTGATTCTCATGTAAAACTTATCTGTGATGGTTTCTACAGAGAGCTCATGCATCATGATTACTGGAGGAGGTACATCCATGCATTATTCATGGCCATAAAGTGCACATACCATCTTATTCTCAAATGACCCTCATTATTTGGGACATTCCTCATTTTAGATTCACATTCATCTCTATCCCATACTGAGGTTACCATCTGGTCATTTTTTTCTTTACTGACTCAGCCTGTTACTTTTATATAAAGTCATTTAAAGCCAAGCACTAACCAATTCTTTAAAATAGCTTTAATAAATATAAATAAATAAAAATAAACTGTCTGTGATTACAAAGGAAAGGAAATAAGTAGGCATTTAAAGCTCCTACAGTAGTATTAGAATGAAGTCAAGATTAATATAGTCAGTATTTGTTTCTCTAATAAATCTTCACAATAATTTTTGATGCTCATAATAAATGAAAGAAAAATGAGATCCAGTAATAAGACATATGAAAATATAGATAAATCTACATATGCAAACTAACCTACACAAAGGTGAACAAATCATTAGCAAAGAAAATTATAAGAAACAAATGACATGAAACTAAACAGATCTAGTTATCTGAGACAGCAACATAGAACAATATTTATACAATATTTATAACTTAAATCCACTGTCAGCAGCATCATCTAGAGAATTACACACAGGGGAGGACACTAGAGATTCCTTTTTACTGCTTCAGGTAAAATTCTCAGCTTATTTTGTCTTTTCTACCTTTTTTTTTTTCCCTCACTGCATCCACAGCAGCAGAACTGGGCCAACACTATCAGTTATTATTCACTTGACTGAAGGAATTTATTTACTACCACTGCATTTCTGCCCCTTTTCGTTCATTTTTTAGCAACTTTCTGTCTGTCTGCTGGCAGGAAGGACTAGTGAACCAGGATGATGGAAGAAACAGAAACAATGCTAGTAAAAAAACAATGCCAAGCAGGAAAGTGGAAGATACAGAACTCAAAAAAGGCCTTTCTCTTCTTTACAAGAGCTCCTACTTATGAGAGAGCCCTCATCACACTGCAGTGTTCAGCCCTAGGAACACAGAGATGCATTTCTGCATCTGACTTCCAAGTTTTAAAATACCTGTATCTTGTGTAAACTGAGACAGAAAGCTGAGTGAATTGCTGAGTCACACAATGGATTTTATTAGGATTGAGAAAGGATTTAGTGAATTTAATCAGGAGGCCACAGGTGGAAGTGTTACAATTTTTGTGGCAGAGGCACAGGTGTCACTGCAGCTAAACAACCTCTTTTATAGCTATGGTTTCCTACCAAAAAATTCAATGTGCCTGTGCTTTTCATAAAATGTTCATACAATGTATCAAAGCTGAAATATTTTAATCACAGTTTTAAAAGTGTATTAAAACCTTATCTCATTATTCCTCCATTCCTTTATTCCACCCTTTCTGCAATAATACTAGTTCCTTCAAAGAGAAGGCATTTTCTCCTTAGGAGTGAGAGTTCTCTGATACCTTCTATGACACCAGTCCTTTCTGCCAGGTACTCTGGCAGGGTATGAGAGAGGTGCAGGAATTCAACCTCAACAATCACTGTTTTATTTCACCAAATGAACGACCATTTATCAGTTAAAAACCTGAATATGGAGAAAAAAGGGGGCCATTAGCACTAACAACAATTAATGCTGAGAATTGAAGCACCATTTCAGTCAAAAAATTTGAGGTTTTACCCTTCCTAAACTCAAGAAATTTGCGTGAAAGGTTAGTTGGGACAATTTTCAACCAATTTTAATTATAATTCTTCAGAAATTGTTTCTTTTCAGGAGCTCTGCAAATTCTGGCTGGGTTCTTGTATATAATACATTCCATCACTGCCTCCTGCAGCATAACTCATCTCTCATCTCTGCAAAATTATGAATGAGTGTTTTGGTCACCTTGTTCTTGCCTTTGCCCTTCCCATACTCTCCTGTGAGAATCTTCAATATCGTTCAGCACTTGAAGTTCAAACTCATCTTACTGTTAAAAGGAACATCATTAAGAGCTTTGACTGGGATTCCTGCTTTAGATTTCTCAGTTCGATTAATAGAAAATAATCACTCTCACACTCTCCCTCTCTGGTGATTTGGTTAATTAACTGGTAGGAGCAGCACAAATAATTTCTACACCAGTGTACTCATTGTTTTTAAAATTATGTGAAAATTAGTCCCTTACTAGATGATTAGGGTTTTAGATCTGCTAATGAACAACAATGGTGTGCCATTGCCATCTTTTAATTTACTTTTAATCACCAGCTAAGTAACAAAGAAACGTCTTTTAAAATAATTAAGACTACATATCAGGTCTCTGTAGGACATCAACAATAAAGGGGTTAACGATGCATCCAGTCATCATGGAAACAATCAAAAAATGTCTTGCTTTAAACAATGCAGAGCAACTCTCACTATCCAAATGCGTCTGTGCCAGAAAATCCCCACAGCTTTACAACATTTTTCATCCTGTAGAGATCACACACACACACACAAACATGCACAGAGACACAAAAAATAATGATGGAAATCACCTAGATAACAGGGCAAAGATATAAATTAAAATATCTCCGAAGAGCAGACACTTTCCTCTGACTAGACAGAACTCTCTCAGCACCACACTATGACCTCAGCCGTGACTACATGGCACAACANTTTTACCTTCCACACCTTCTACAGTCCCTGTCCCATCACACCCTCTCCTTCTGTCCTGCTTTCCTTCTTTCTCTCCAAAGGTTTGCTCGTTTTACATGAAGCATTAAATCTTCATAGTAACNGTCTTCTTTAGATATTTAAAAATGAAAATTTGAGGAACGGAAAAGTAGGTCCCCAAATCTTCATTCCAAAGGGATTTTCTAAAGTCTCTGACACATAAGAATAAATTTATTTTGAGGTGAAAGACAGTAATAATTTTGCTTTGAATCCAGTAACTTTTTAGTAGCAGTTTTGTGGATGCATATGATACTTGTGTCTGCTGCTATAAAATTAACCCATCATAATTCTAGGATGAGATCCTCTTTAATTATTTTTCATAAAAATCAGGCATGAAAGTTGTGTGTTTGCATGTGCCTCTCCTTTGACCCGGCAGTGAGTGTGTGTGGATAGGAGAGAGACCAACCAAAGTTGCTGTGTCATTTTGTCAAAAAATGAAAAAAAAATTTAAAAAAAAAAAGAACCTTCTTTTAAATGTCCCTGTTGTCACAACATGAGAGAACAATGGATATTAAGGGGTTATGAAAGGGAGAGGCAGGTACTGCACTTAAATACCAACCATCTGTAGTATTTAGAGTAGCATCTCACTGAACAGTAAATACAGCAGAAAGTTCACTTTAATTCTTGACAGAAAAAAAAAGGATTGTCCTAAAAATTCTCTGTTATGAAGCATCCAACACATATATTGGCACTCCAGAGAGCTACTACAATCTAATGCATGTGCTCCCTTTTGAAAGTGGTCTTTTCCAGCAGCATGTTGTGGCCCATGGGAGTGCAGAGCACAGTGAGGAGACTGCTAGAAGGCCATCTGTGCTCTGGCTGAAAAGACTTTAGTTAATGTGGAAAAAAACCCAAAGCCTATTAATTGCTCTCTTCACAGCTTCTATTTTCATTTGGAAATNACTCTTTTAACCATTTTCACTAATCTTCTACCTTGTTTTGTTTTTCAGTTCTCTAAAGACTGTTAAATAGCCCGCGAACAATACTGGAGTAAAACTGATGTTAATTTTTAAACAGCTATTTGTAGAACATCCCAAATGCAATTGTAGTGTGTAAGAGAAAGAGCTTCACTGTCTTATCTGTCACTTGACATCTCCATGTATCCAGACAAATGTTAAAGCCATTTCTCAGACACACTGCTTTATGAAATTCTTGNATGAAATTCTTGTCCACTGTCACCAGAACTTTTCAACCTTCTACAGATTCTTCTGTTTTTCTTCTACAGATTCTTCTGTCCTGGTTTTTCTGCACCTCACTTTACATTTTGCCTTCACTGATCACTATTAGGATTAGTTCTATTCTGTGAAGCTTAGCATGATCTTGCTACTGTTGCCCTATGACATATCAACCACACAAAATATGTCATTATTTTTTACGTGTCTTAAAACCTTTTAAGCACTTGTTTAATTACTTAATTATTGAATGAACCCTCTTTAAAGGAAACTGCTCAGCAATTCTAGAAAATCAAAGTGCCTACTAGGACCTCTAATAGGCCTTCAAGATGCTAATTTTAAGCATCACTTCTGAAAATCTTGACTCAGAGACTAGTTTTATAAACATATGAGTCTACAATTGCAGAACAATATACCGAGTAATGCTGAAAAAGGAAGCTTTTAAAAAAATTTTTTAATAAATACTGTGTGAAAAAACCTAGAGCAAAACTGTACCTAATTTATAGGCTGGCTTGAAGGATAAAAGAGGTAATTCGAAGAGGTTTGCAATGCACATTTCACATTACAATAGCTATTATATGAAATGTGATGAAATACTTAGGGTTTTATTTGTAATTTTTTGCCCTATACATACTTTAAAATACAAATACAATTAAATTTGAAAGATGAAACA